>OU744720.1:0-103548 GCA_916613615.1 Steromphala cineraria
TATATTGCGTCCTTACCCTTGCATCCTAACACCTAACCCTAACCCTAACCCTTAACCCTTAACCCTTAACCCTAACCCCTTGCACCCTTGACCCTTGCCCCTTACACCTTAACTTTTTTTCATCTGGTGAATGTCTGTCGCCGGATGTATTTCATAACACATTTCGTGTCTTAGAATTCATTTTCGTATATTGCGTCCTTACCCTTGCATCCTAACACCTAACCCTAACCCTAACCCTTAACCCTTAACCCTTAACCCTAACCCCTTGCACCTTGACCCTTGCCCCTTACACCTTAACATTTTTTTTCATCTGGTGAATGTCTGTCGCCGGATGTATTTCATAACACATTTCGTGTCTTAGAATTCATTTTCGTATATTGCGTCCTTACCCTTGCATCCTAACACCTAACCCTAACCCTAACCCTTAACCCTTAACCCTTAACCCTAACCCCTTGCACCTTGACCCTTGCCCCTTACACCTTAACTTTTTTTCATCTGGTGAATGTCTGTCGCCGGATGTATTTCATAACACATTTCGTGTCTTAGAATTCATTTTCGTATATTGCGTCCCTTACCCTTGCATCCTAACACCTAACCCTAACCCTAACCCTTAACCCTTAACCCTTAACCCTAACCCCTTGCACCTTGACCCTTGCCCCTTACACCTTAACTTTTTTTCATCTGGTGAATGTCTGTCGCCGGATGTATTTCATAACACATTTCGTGTCTTAGAATTCATTTTCGTATATTGCGTCCTTACCCTTGCATCCTAACACCTAACCCTAACCCTAACCCTTAACCCTTAACCCTTAACCCTAACCCCTTGCACCTTGACCCTTGCCCCTTACACCTTAACTTTTTTTTATATGGTGAATGTCTGTCGCCGGATGTATTTCATAACACATTTCGTGTCTTAGAATTCATTTTCGTATATTGCGTCCTTACCCTTGCATCCTAACACCTAACCCTAACCCTAACCCTTAACCCTTACCCCTTAACCCTAACCCCTTGCACCTTGACCCTTGCCCCTTACACCTTAACTTTTTTTCATCTGGTGAATGTCTGTCGCCGGATGTATTTCATAACACATTTCGTGTCTTAGAATTCATTTTCGTATATTGCGTCCTTACCCTTGCATCCTAACACCTAACCCTAACCCTAACCCTTAACCCTTAACCCTTAACCCTAACCCCTTGCACCTTGACCCTTGCCCCCTTACACCTTAACTTTTTTTCATCTGGTGAATGTCTGTCGCCGGATGTATTTCATAACACATTTCGTGTCTTAGAATTCATTTTCGTATATTGCGTCCTTACCCTTGCATCCTAACACCTAACCCTAACCCTAACCCTTAACCCTTAACCCTTAACCCTAACCCCTTGCACCTTGACCCTTGCCCCTTACACCTTAACTTTTTTTCATCTGGTGAATGTCTGTCGCCGGATGTATTTCATAACACATTTCGTGTCTTAGAATTCATTTTCGTATATTGCGTCCTTACCCTTGCATCCTAACACCTAACCCTAACCCTAACCCTTAACCCTTAACCCTTAACCCTAACCCCTTGCACCTTGACCCTTGCCCCCTTACACCTTAACTTTTTTTCATCTGGTGAATGTCTGTCGCCGGATGTATTTCATAACACATTTCGTGTCTTAGAATTCATTTTCGTATATTGCGTCCTTACCCTTGCATCCTAACACCTAACCCTAACCCTAACCCTTAACCCTTAACCCTTAACCCTAACCCCTTGCACCTTGACCCTTGCCCCTTACACCTTAACTTTTTTTCATCTGGTGAATGTCTGTCGCCGGATGTATTTCATAACACATTTCGTGTCTTAGAATTCATTTTCGTATATTGCGTCCTTACCCTTGCATCCTAACACCTAACCCTAACCCTAACCCTTAACCCTTAACCCTTAACCCTAACCCCTTGCACCTTGACCCTTGCCCCTTACACCTTAACTTTTTTTCATCTGGTGAATGTCTGTCGCCGGATGTATTTCATAACACATTTCGTGTCTTAGAATTCATTTTCGTATATTGCGTCCTTACCCTTGCATCCTAACACCTAACCCTAACCCTAACCCTTAACCCTTAACCCTTAACCCTAACCCCTTGCACCTTGACCCTTGCCCCTTACACCTTAACTTTTTTTCATCTGGTGAATGTCTGTCGCCGGATGTATTTCATAACACATTTCGTGTCTTAGAATTCATTTTCGTATATTGCGTCCTTACCCTTGCATTCCTAACACCTAACCCTAACCCTAACCCTTAACCCTTAACCCTTAACCCTAACCCCTTGCACCTTGACCCTTGCCCCTTACACCTTAACTTTTTTTCATCTGGTGAATGTCTGTCGCCGGATGTATTTCATAACACATTTCGTGTCTTAGAATTCATTTTCGTATATTGCGTCCTTACCCTTGCATCCTAACACCTAACCCTAACCCTAACCCTTAACCCTTAACCCTTAACCCTAACCCCTTGCACCTTGACCCTTGCCCCTTACACCTTAACTTTTTTTCATCTGGTGAATGTCTGTCGCCGGATGTATTTCATAACACATTTCGTGTCTTAGAATTCATTTTCGTATATTGCGTCCTTACCCTTGCATCCTAACACCTAACCCTAACCCTAACCCTTAACCCTTAACCCTTAACCCTAACCCCTTGCACCTTGACCCTTGCCCCTTACACCTTAACTTTTTTCATCTGGTGAATGTCTGTCGCCGGATGTATTTCATAACACATTTCGTGTCTTAGAATTCATTTTCGTATATTGCGTCCTTACCCTTGCATCCTAACACCTAACCCTAACCCTAACCCTTAACCCTTAACCCTTAACCCTAACCCCTTGCACCTTGACCCTTGCCCCTTACACCTTAACTTTTTTTCATCTGGTGAATGTCTGTCGCCGGATGTATTTCATAACACATTTCGTGTCTTAGAATTCATTTTCGTATATTGCGTCCTTACCCTTGCATCCTAACACCTAACCCTAACCCTAACCCTTAACCCTTAACCCTTAACCCTAACCCCTTGCACCTTGACCCTTGCCCCTTACACCTTAACTTTTTTTCATCTGGTGAATGTCTGTCGCCGGATGTATTTCATAACACATTTCGTGTCTTAGAATTCATTTTCGTATATTGCGTCCTTACCCTTGCATCCTAACACCTAACCCTAACCCTAACCCTTAACCCTTAACCCTTAACCCTAACCCCTTGCACCTTGACCCTTGCCCCTTACACCTTAACTTTTTTTCATCTGGTGAATGTCTGTCGCCGGATGTATTTCATAACACATTTCGTGTCTTAGAATTCATTTTCGTATATTGCGTCCTTACCCTTGCATCCTAACACCTAACCCTAACCCTAACCCTTAACCCTTAACCCTTAACCCTAACCCCTTGCACCTTGACCCTTGCCCCTTACACCTTAACTTTTTTTCATCTGGTGAATGTCTGTCGCCGGATGTATTTCATAACACATTTCGTGTCTTAGAATTCATTTTCGTATATTGCGTCCTTACCCTTGCATCCTAACACCTAACCCTAACCCTAACCCTTAACCCTTAACCCTTAACCCTAACCCCTTGCACCTTGACCCTTGCCCCTTACACCTTAACTTTTTTTCATCTGGTGAATGTCTGTCGCCGGATGTATTTCATAACACATTTCGTGTCTTAGAATTCATTTTCGTATATTGCGTCCTTACCCTTGCATCCTAACACCTAACCCTAACCCTAACCCTTAACCCTTAACCCTTAACCCTAACCCCTTGCACCTTGACCCTTGCCCCTTACACCTTAACTTTTTTTCATCTGGTGAATGTCTGTCGCCGGATGTATTTCATAACACATTTCGTGTCTTAGAATTCATTTTCGTATATTGCGTCCTTACCCTTGCATCCTAACACCTAACCCTAACCCTAACCCTTAACCCTTAACCCTTAACCCTAACCCCTTGCACCTTGACCCTTGCCCCTTACACCTTAACTTTTTTTCATCTGGTGAATGTCTGTCGCCGGATGTATTTCATAACACATTTCGTGTCTTAGAATTCATTTTCGTATATTGCGTCCTTACCCTTGCATCCTAACACCTAACCCTAACCCTAACCCTTAACCCTTAACCCTTAACCCTAACCCCTTGCACCTTGACCCTTGCCCCTTACACCTTAACTTTTTTTCATCTGGTGAATGTCTGTCGCCGGATGTATTTCATAACACATTTCGTGTCTTAGAATTCATTTTCGTATATTGCGTCCTTACCCTTGCATCCTAACACCTAACCCTAACCCTAACCCTTAACCCTTAACCCTTAACCCTAACCCCTTGCACCTTGACCCTTGCCCCTTACACCTTAACTTTTTTTCATCTGGTGAATGTCTGTCGCCGGATGTATTTCATAACACATTTCGTGTCTTAGAATTCATTTTCGTATATTGCGTCCTTACCCTTGCATCCTAACACCTAACCCTAACCCTAACCCTTAACCCTTAACCCTTAACCCTAACCCCTTGCACCTTGACCCTTGCCCCTTACACCTTAACTTTTTTTCATCTGGTGAATGTCTGTCGCCGGATGTATTTCATAACACATTTCGTGTCTTAGAATTCATTTTCGTATATTGCGTCCTTACCCTTGCATCCTAACACCTAACCCTAACCCTAACCCTTAACCCTTAACCCTTAACCCTAACCCCTTGCACCTTGACCCTTGCCCCTTACACCTTAACTTTTTTTCATCTGGTGAATGTCTGTCGCCGGATGTATTTCATAACACATTTCGTGTCTTAGAATTCATTTTCGTATATTGCGTCCTTACCCTTGCATCCTAACACCTAACCCTAACCCTAACCCTTAACCCTTAACCCTTAACCCTAACCCCTTGCACCTTGACCCTTGCCCCTTACACCTTAACTTTTTTTCATCTGGTGAATGTCTGTCGCCGGATGTATTTCATAACACATTTCGTGTCTTAGAATTCATTTTCGTATATTGCGTCCTTACCCTTGCATCCTAACACCTAACCCTAACCCTAACCCTTAACCCTTAACCCTTAACCCTAACCCCTTGCACCTTGACCCTTGCCCCTTACACCTTAACTTTTTTTCATCTGGTGAATGTCTGTCGCCGGATGTATTTCATAACACATTTCGTGTCTTAGAATTCATTTTCGTATATTGCGTCCTTACCCTTGCATCCTAACACCTAACCCTAACCCTAACCCTTAACCCTTAACCCTTAACCCTAACCCCTTGCACCTTGACCCTTGCCCCTTACACCTTAACTTTTTTTCATCTGGTGAATGTCTGTCGCCGGATGTATTTCATAACACATTTCGTGTCTTAGAATTCATTTTCGTATATTGCGTCCTTACCCTTGCATCCTAACACCTAACCCTAACCCTAACCCTTAACCCTTAACCCTTAACCCTAACCCCTTGCACCTTGACCCTTGCCCCTTACACCTTAACTTTTTTTCATCTGGTGAATGTCTGTCGCCGGATGTATTTCATAACACATTTCGTGTCTTAGAATTCATTTTCGTATATTGCGTCCTTACCCTTGCATCCTAACACCTAACCCTAACCCTAACCCTTAACCCTTAACCCTTAACCCTAACCCCTTGCACCTTGACCCTTGCCCCTTACACCTTAACTTTTTTTCATCTGGTGAATGTCTGTCGCCGGATGTATTTCATAACACATTTCGTGTCTTAGAATTCATTTTCGTATATTGCGTCCTTACCCTTGCATCCTAACACCTAACCCTAACCCTAACCCTTAACCCTTAACCCTTAACCCTAACCCCTTGCACCTTGACCCTTGCCCCTTACACCTTAACTTTTTTTCATCTGGTGAATGTCTGTCGCCGGATGTATTTCATAACACATTTCGTGTCTTAGAATTCATTTTCGTATATTGCGTCCTTACCCTTGCATCCTAACACCTAACCCTAACCCTAACCCTTAACCCTTAACCCTTAACCCTAACCCCTTGCACCTTGACCCTTGCCCCTTACACCTTAACTTTTTTTCATCTGGTGAATGTCTGTCGCCGGATGTATTTCATAACACATTTCGTGTCTTAGAATTCATTTTCGTATATTGCGTCCTTACCCTTGCATCCTAACACCTAACCCTAACCCTAACCCTTAACCCTTAACCCTTAACCCTAACCCCTTGCACCTTGACCCTTGCCCCTTACACCTTAACTTTTTTTCATCTGGTGAATGTCTGTCGCCGGATGTATTTCATAACACATTTCGTGTCTTAGAATTCATTTTCGTATATTGCGTCCTTACCCTTGCATCCTAACACCTAACCCTAACCCTAACCCTTAACCCTTAACCCTTAACCCTAACCCCTTGCACCTTGACCCTTGCCCCTTACACCTTAACTTTTTTTCATCTGGTGAATGTCTGTCGCCGGATGTATTTCATAACACATTTCGTGTCTTAGAATTCATTTTCGTATATTGCGTCCTTACCCTTGCATCCTAACACCTAACCCTAACCCTAACCCTTAACCCTTAACCCTTAACCCTAACCCCTTGCACCTTGACCCTTGCCCCTTACACCTTAACTTTTTTTCATCTGGTGAATGTCTGTCGCCGGATGTATTTCATAACACATTTCGTGTCTTAGAATTCATTTTCGTATATTGCGTCCTTACCCTTGCATCCTAACACCTAACCCTAACCCTAACCCTTAACCCTTAACCCTTAACCCTAACCCCTTGCACCTTGACCCTTGCCCCTTACACCTTAACTTTTTTTCATCTGGTGAATGTCTGTCGCCGGATGTATTTCATAACACATTTCGTGTCTTAGAATTCATTTTCGTATATTGCGTCCTTACCCTTGCATCCTAACACCTAACCCTAACCCTAACCCTTAACCCTTAACCCTTAACCCTAACCCCTTGCACCTTGACCCTTGCCCCTTACACCTTAACTTTTTTTCATCTGGTGAATGTCTGTCGCCGGATGTATTTCATAACACATTTCGTGTCTTAGAATTCATTTTCGTATATTGCGTCCTTACCCTTGCATCCTAACACCTAACCCTAACCCTAACCCTTAACCCTTAACCCTTAACCCTAACCCCTTGCACCTTGACCCTTGCCCCTTACACCTTAACTTTTTTTCATCTGGTGAATGTCTGTCGCCGGATGTATTTCATAACACATTTCGTGTCTTAGAATTCATTTTCGTATATTGCGTCCTTACCCTTGCATCCTAACACCTAACCCTAACCCTAACCCTTAACCCTTAACCCTTAACCCTAACCCCTTGCACCTTGACCCTTGCCCCTTACACCTTAACTTTTTTTCATCTGGTGAATGTCTGTCGCCGGATGTATTTCATAACACATTTCGTGTCTTAGAATTCATTTTCGTATATTGCGTCCTTACCCTTGCATCCTAACACCTAACCCTAACCCTAACCCTTAACCCTTAACCCTTAACCCTAACCCCTTGCACCTTGACCCTTGCCCCTTACACCTTAACTTTTTTTCATCTGGTGAATGTCTGTCGCCGGATGTATTTCATAACACATTTCGTGTCTTAGAATTCATTTTCGTATATTGCGTCCTTACCCTTGCATCCTAACACCTAACCCTAACCCTAACCCTTAACCCTTAACCCTTAACCCTAACCCCTTGCACCTTGACCCTTGCCCCTTACACCTTAACTTTTTTTCATCTGGTGAATGTCTGTCGCCGGATGTATTTCATAACACATTTCGTGTCTTAGAATTCATTTTCGTATATTGCGTCCTTACCCTTGCATCCTAACACCTAACCCTAACCCTAACCCTTAACCCTTAACCCTTAACCCTAACCCCTTGCACCTTGACCCTTGCCCCTTACACCTTAACTTTTTTTCATCTGGTGAATGTCTGTCGCCGGATGTATTTCATAACACATTTCGTGTCTTAGAATTCATTTTCGTATATTGCGTCCTTACCCTTGCATCCTAACACCTAACCCTAACCCTAACCCTTAACCCTTAACCCTTAACCCTAACCCCTTGCACCTTGACCCTTGCCCCTTACACCTTAACTTTTTTTCATCTGGTGAATGTCTGTCGCCGGATGTATTTCATAACACATTTCGTGTCTTAGAATTCATTTTCGTATATTGCGTCCTTACCCTTGCATCCTAACACCTAACCCTAACCCTAACCCTTAACCCTTAACCCTTAACCCTAACCCCTTGCACCTTGACCCTTGCCCCTTACACCTTAACTTTTTTTCATCTGGTGAATGTCTGTCGCCGGATGTATTTCATAACACATTTCGTGTCTTAGAATTCATTTTCGTATATTGCGTCCTTACCCTTGCATCCTAACACCTAACCCTAACCCTAACCCTTAACCCTTAACCCTTAACCCTAACCCCTTGCACCTTGACCCTTGCCCCTTACACCTTAACTTTTTTTCATCTGGTGAATGTCTGTCGCCGGATGTATTTCATAACACATTTCGTGTCTTAGAATTCATTTTCGTATATTGCGTCCTTACCCTTGCATCCTAACACCTAACCCTAACCCTAACCCTTAACCCTTAACCCTTAACCCTAACCCCTTGCACCTTGACCCTTGCCCCTTACACCTTAACTTTTTTTCATCTGGTGAATGTCTGTCGCCGGATGTATTTCATAACACATTTCGTGTCTTAGAATTCATTTTCGTATATTGCGTCCTTACCCTTGCATCCTAACACCTAACCCTAACCCTAACCCTTAACCCTTAACCCTTAACCCTAACCCCTTGCACCTTGACCCTTGCCCCTTACACCTTAACTTTTTTTCATCTGGTGAATGTCTGTCGCCGGATGTATTTCATAACACATTTCGTGTCTTAGAATTCATTTTCGTATATTGCGTCCTTACCCTTGCATCCTAACACCTAACCCTAACCCTAACCCTTAACCCTTAACCCTTAACCCTAACCCCTTGCACCTTGACCCTTGCCCCTTACACCTTAACTTTTTTTCATCTGGTGAATGTCTGTCGCCGGATGTATTTCATAACACATTTCGTGTCTTAGAATTCATTTTCGTATATTGCGTCCTTACCCTTGCATCCTAACACCTAACCCTAACCCTAACCCTTAACCCTTAACCCTTAACCCTAACCCCTTGCACCTTGACCCTTGCCCCTTACACCTTAACTTTTTTTCATCTGGTGAATGTCTGTCGCCGGATGTATTTCATAACACATTTCGTGTCTTAGAATTCATTTTCGTATATTGCGTCCTTACCCTTGCATCCTAACACCTAACCCTAACCCTAACCCTTAACCCTTAACCCTTAACCCTAACCCCTTGCACCTTGACCCTTGCCCCTTACACCTTAACTTTTTTTCATCTGGTGAATGTCTGTCGCCGGATGTATTTCATAACACATTTCGTGTCTTAGAATTCATTTTCGTATATTGCGTCCTTACCCTTGCATCCTAACACCTAACCCTAACCCTAACCCTTAACCCTTAACCCTTAACCCTAACCCCTTGCACCTTGACCCTTGCCCCTTACACCTTAACTTTTTTTCATCTGGTGAATGTCTGTCGCCGGATGTATTTCATAACACATTTCGTGTCTTAGAATTCATTTTCGTATATTGCGTCCTTACCCTTGCATCCTAACACCTAACCCTAACCCTAACCCTTAACCCTTAACCCTTAACCCTAACCCCTTGCACCTTGACCCTTGCCCCTTACACCTTAACTTTTTTTCATCTGGTGAATGTCTGTCGCCGGATGTATTTCATAACACATTTCGTGTCTTAGAATTCATTTTCGTATATTGCGTCCTTACCCTTGCATCCTAACACCTAACCCTAACCCTAACCCTTAACCCTTAACCCTTAACCCTAACCCCTTGCACCTTGACCCTTGCCCCTTACACCTTAACTTTTTTTCATCTGGTGAATGTCTGTCGCCGGATGTATTTCATAACACATTTCGTGTCTTAGAATTCATTTTCGTATATTGCGTCCTTACCCTTGCATCCTAACACCTAACCCTAACCCTAACCCTTAACCCTTAACCCTTAACCCTAACCCCTTGCACCTTGACCCTTGCCCCTTACACCTTAACTTTTTTTCATCTGGTGAATGTCTGTCGCCGGATGTATTTCATAACACATTTCGTGTCTTAGAATTCATTTTCGTATATTGCGTCCTTACCCTTGCATCCTAACACCTAACCCTAACCCTAACCCTTAACCCTTAACCCTTAACCCTAACCCCTTGCACCTTGACCCTTGCCCCTTACACCTTAACTTTTTTTCATCTGGTGAATGTCTGTCGCCGGATGTATTTCATAACACATTTCGTGTCTTAGAATTCATTTTCGTATATTGCGTCCTTACCCTTGCATCCTAACACCTAACCCTAACCCTAACCCTTAACCCTTAACCCTTAACCCTAACCCCTTGCACCTTGACCCTTGCCCCTTACACCTTAACTTTTTTTCATCTGGTGAATGTCTGTCGCCGGATGTATTTCATAACACATTTCGTGTCTTAGAATTCATTTTCGTATATTGCGTCCTTACCCTTGCATCCTAACACCTAACCCTAACCCTAACCCTTAACCCTTAACCCTTAACCCTAACCCCTTGCACCTTGACCCTTGCCCCTTACACCTTAACTTTTTTTCATCTGGTGAATGTCTGTCGCCGGATGTATTTCATAACACATTTCGTGTCTTAGAATTCATTTTCGTATATTGCGTCCTTACCCTTGCATCCTAACACCTAACCCTAACCCTAACCCTTAACCCTTAACCCTTAACCCTAACCCCTTGCACCTTGACCCTTGCCCCTTACACCTTAACTTTTTTTCATCTGGTGAATGTCTGTCGCCGGATGTATTTCATAACACATTTCGTGTCTTAGAATTCATTTTCGTATATTGCGTCCTTACCCTTGCATCCTAACACCTAACCCTAACCCTAACCCTTAACCCTTAACCCTTAACCCTAACCCCTTGCACCTTGACCCTTGCCCCTTACACCTTAACTTTTTTTCATCTGGTGAATGTCTGTCGCCGGATGTATTTCATAACACATTTCGTGTCTTAGAATTCATTTTCGTATATTGCGTCCTTACCCTTGCATCCTAACACCTAACCCTAACCCTAACCCTTAACCCTTAACCCTTAACCCTAACCCCTTGCACCTTGACCCTTGCCCCTTACACCTTAACTTTTTTTCATCTGGTGAATGTCTGTCGCCGGATGTATTTCATAACACATTTCGTGTCTTAGAATTCATTTTCGTATATTGCGTCCTTACCCTTGCATCCTAACACCTAACCCTAACCCTAACCCTTAACCCTTAACCCTTAACCCTAACCCCTTGCACCTTGACCCTTGCCCCTTACACCTTAACTTTTTTTCATCTGGTGAATGTCTGTCGCCGGATGTATTTCATAACACATTTCGTGTCTTAGAATTCATTTTCGTATATTGCGTCCTTACCCTTGCATCCTAACACCTAACCCTAACCCTAACCCTTAACCCTTAACCCTTAACCCTAACCCCTTGCACCTTGACCCTTGCCCCTTACACCTTAACTTTTTTTCATCTGGTGAATGTCTGTCGCCGGATGTATTTCATAACACATTTCGTGTCTTAGAATTCATTTTCGTATATTGCGTCCTTACCCTTGCATCCTAACACCTAACCCTAACCCTAACCCTTAACCCTTAACCCTTAACCCTAACCCCTTGCACCTTGACCCTTGCCCCTTACACCTTAACTTTTTTTCATCTGGTGAATGTCTGTCGCCGGATGTATTTCATAACACATTTCGTGTCTTAGAATTCATTTTCGTATATTGCGTCCTTACCCTTGCATCCTAACACCTAACCCTAACCCTAACCCTTAACCCTTAACCCTTAACCCTAACCCCTTGCACCTTGACCCTTGCCCCTTACACCTTAACATTTTTTCATCTGGTGAATGTCTGTCGCCGGATGTATTTCATAACACATTTCGTGTCTTAGAATTCATTTTCGTATATTGCGTCCTTACCCTTGCATCCTAACACCTAACCCTAACCCTAACCCTTAACCCTTAACCCTTAACCCTAACCCCTTGCACCTTGACCCTTGCCCCTTACACCTTAACTTTTTTTCATCTGGTGAATGTCTGTCGCCGGATGTATTTCATAACACATTTCGTGTCTTAGAATTCATTTTCGTATATTGCGTCCTTACCCTTGCATCCTAACACCTAACCCTAACCCTAACCCTTAACCCTTAACCCTTAACCCTAACCCCTTGCACCTTGACCCTTGCCCCTTACACCTTAACTTTTTTTCATCTGGTGAATGTCTGTCGCCGGATGTATTTCATAACACATTTCGTGTCTTAGAATTCATTTTCGTATATTGCGTCCTTACCCTTGCATCCTAACACCTAACCCTAACCCTAACCCTTAACCCTTAACCCTTAACCCTAACCCCTTGCACCTTGACCCTTGCCCCTTACACCTTAACTTTTTTTCATCTGGTGAATGTCTGTCGCCGGATGTATTTCATAACACATTTCGTGTCTTAGAATTCATTTTCGTATATTGCGTCCTTACCCTTGCATCCTAACACCTAACCCTAACCCTAACCCTTAACCCTTAACCCTTAACCCTAACCCCTTGCACCTTGACCCTTGCCCCTTACACCTTAACTTTTTTTCATCTGGTGAATGTCTGTCGCCGGATGTATTTCATAACACATTTCGTGTCTTAGAATTCATTTTCGTATATTGCGTCCTTACCCTTGCATCCTAACACCTAACCCTAACCCTAACCCTTAACCCTTAACCCTTAACCCTAACCCCTTGCACCTTGACCCTTGCCCCTTACACCTTAACTTTTTTTCATCTGGTGAATGTCTGTCGCCGGATGTATTTCATAACACATTTCGTGTCTTAGAATTCATTTTCGTATATTGCGTCCTTACCCTTGCATCCTAACACCTAACCCTAACCCTAACCCTTAACCCTTAACCCTTAACCCTAACCCCTTGCACCTTGACCCTTGCCCCTTACACCTTAACTTTTTTTCATCTGGTGAATGTCTGTCGCCGGATGTATTTCATAACACATTTCGTGTCTTAGAATTCATTTTCGTATATTGCGTCCTTACCCTTGCATCCTAACACCTAACCCTAACCCTAACCCTTAACCCTTAACCCTTAACCCTAACCCCTTGCACCTTGACCCTTGCCCCTTACACCTTAACTTTTTTTCATCTGGTGAATGTCTGTCGCCGGATGTATTTCATAACACATTTCGTGTCTTAGAATTCATTTTCGTATATTGCGTCCTTACCCTTGCATCCTAACACCTAACCCTAACCCTAACCCTTAACCCTTAACCCTTAACCCTAACCCCTTGCACCTTGACCCTTGCCCCTTACACCTTAACTTTTTTTCATCTGGTGAATGTCTGTCGCCGGATGTATTTCATAACACATTTCGTGTCTTAGAATTCATTTTCGTATATTGCGTCCTTACCCTTGCATCCTAACACCTAACCCTAACCCTAACCCTTAACCCTTAACCCTTAACCCTAACCCCTTGCACCTTGACCCTTGCCCCTTACACCTTAACTTTTTTTCATCTGGTGAATGTCTGTCGCCGGATGTATTTCATAACACATTTCGTGTCTTAGAATTCATTTTCGTATATTGCGTCCTTACCCTTGCATCCTAACACCTAACCCTAACCCTAACCCTTAACCCTTAACCCTTAACCCTAACCCCTTGCACCTTGACCCTTGCCCCTTACACCTTAACTTTTTTTCATCTGGTGAATGTCTGTCGCCGGATGTATTTCATAACACATTTCGTGTCTTAGAATTCATTTTCGTATATTGCGTCCTTACCCTTGCATCCTAACACCTAACCCTAACCCTAACCCTTAACCCTTAACCCTTAACCCTAACCCCTTGCACCTTGACCCTTGCCCCTTACACCTTAACTTTTTTTCATCTGGTGAATGTCTGTCGCCGGATGTATTTCATAACACATTTCGTGTCTTAGAATTCATTTTCGTATATTGCGTCCTTACCCTTGCATCCTAACACCTAACCCTAACCCTAACCCTTAACCCTTAACCCTTAACCCTAACCCCTTGCACCTTGACCCTTGCCCCTTACACCTTAACTTTTTTTCATCTGGTGAATGTCTGTCGCCGGATGTATTTCATAACACATTTCGTGTCTTAGAATTCATTTTCGTATATTGCGTCCTTACCCTTGCATCCTAACACCTAACCCTAACCCTAACCCTTAACCCTTAACCCTTAACCCTAACCCCTTGCACCTTGACCCTTGCCCCTTACACCTTAACTTTTTTTCATCTGGTGAATGTCTGTCGCCGGATGTATTTCATAACACATTTCGTGTCTTAGAATTCATTTTCGTATATTGCGTCCTTACCCTTGCATCCTAACACCTAACCCTAACCCTAACCCTTAACCCTTAACCCTTAACCCTAACCCCTTGCACCTTGACCCTTGCCCCTTACACCTTAACTTTTTTTCATCTGGTGAATGTCTGTCGCCGGATGTATTTCATAACACATTTCGTGTCTTAGAATTCATTTTCGTATATTGCGTCCTTACCCTTGCATCCTAACACCTAACCCTAACCCTAACCCTTAACCCTTAACCCTTAACCCTAACCCCTTGCACCTTGACCCTTGCCCCTTACACCTTAACTTTTTTTCATCTGGTGAATGTCTGTCGCCGGATGTATTTCATAACACATTTCGTGTCTTAGAATTCATTTTCGTATATTGCGTCCTTACCCTTGCATCCTAACACCTAACCCTAACCCTAACCCTTAACCCTTAACCCTTAACCCTAACCCCTTGCACCTTGACCCTTGCCCCTTACACCTTAACTTTTTTTCATCTGGTGAATGTCTGTCGCCGGATGTATTTCATAACACATTTCGTGTCTTAGAATTCATTTTCGTATATTGCGTCCTTACCCTTGCATCCTAACACCTAACCCTAACCCTAACCCTTAACCCTTAACCCTTAACCCTAACCCCTTGCACCTTGACCCTTGCCCCTTACACCTTAACTTTTTTTCATCTGGTGAATGTCTGTCGCCGGATGTATTTCATAACACATTTCGTGTCTTAGAATTCATTTTCGTATATTGCGTCCTTACCCTTGCATCCTAACACCTAACCCTAACCCTAACCCTTAACCCTTAACCCTTAACCCTAACCCCTTGCACCTTGACCCTTGCCCCTTACACCTTAACTTTTTTTCATCTGGTGAATGTCTGTCGCCGGATGTATTTCATAACACATTTCGTGTCTTAGAATTCATTTTCGTATATTGCGTCCTTACCCTTGCATCCTAACACCTAACCCTAACCCTAACCCTTAACCCTTAACCCTTAACCCTAACCCCTTGCACCTTGACCCTTGCCCCTTACACCTTAACTTTTTTTCATCTGGTGAATGTCTGTCGCCGGATGTATTTCATAACACATTTCGTGTCTTAGAATTCATTTTCGTATATTGCGTCCTTACCCTTGCATCCTAACACCTAACCCTAACCCTAACCCTTAACCCTTAACCCTTAACCCTAACCCCTTGCACCTTGACCCTTGCCCCTTACACCTTAACTTTTTTTCATCTGGTGAATGTCTGTCGCCGGATGTATTTCATAACACATTTCGTGTCTTAGAATTCATTTTCGTATATTGCGTCCTTACCCTTGCATCCTAACACCTAACCCTAACCCTAACCCTTAACCCTTAACCCTTAACCCTAACCCCTTGCACCTTGACCCTTGCCCCTTACACCTTAACTTTTTTTCATCTGGTGAATGTCTGTCGCCGGATGTATTTCATAACACATTTCGTGTCTTAGAATTCATTTTCGTATATTGCGTCCTTACCCTTGCATCCTAACACCTAACCCTAACCCTAACCCTTAACCCTTAACCCTTAACCCTAACCCCTTGCACCTTGACCCTTGCCCCTTACACCTTAACTTTTTTTCATCTGGTGAATGTCTGTCGCCGGATGTATTTCATAACACATTTCGTGTCTTAGAATTCATTTTCGTATATTGCGTCCTTACCCTTGCATCCTAACACCTAACCTAAAGCTTGTCCCTTGGGGTCACTTTGCCTGCTCACACCAACACTTTAACAGTAATTCCAAGACCCAGAAAAATTTACACACATACCAGAGAGTCAGACCTTTCATTTGCACCATCACATGTCACAATAAAGTGTCTGTAAGTATTTTTTTTAAATTATCCACTAGGGACTACTTTGTCTCTGAATTGCTTCCGGGTTGAGGTAAAAGTTAGTCGAAGATAGTCGATGTAATTGTACAGTAGTCTGTTCATAATAGGCTAGCCCCCGCGGGAGCTCTCGGGCGCTGGATCCTGAACGACTTTGCCCTCGCGTGCATTCGCGAGCTATGTCATTGGCTGACTCGCTAGCGAACAACGATGGCGATATTGTGTTGCTCAGCAAACATGTGATATTATCCTAACGAATTCTTTCAGCCTGTGCCGATTTAAGAGCAATAATTTTCGAAATCTTTAAATGAATTGTATCATTCATAGTTACAGTACAGTTAGACAGTAGCAATAGATAGAAAATAGCAAATGCTTGAAATACAAATGACGATACACTATGAATTATCGCAATTGTACCTGTAGTTTTATTTACATTAGGAAAGTTACTTGTAAACATTATCCATGTTATTTTTCTGTCCAAGAAATTAAAGAACCATGTAGATTGTTGTTGGCCTACTTACTGACATAACTGTACAATGACGGGATGATTAACTTTTTTAACACCATGATATAGATCTAGTTCACAATACATAGCTAAATAAAATTAATCTTCAATACAGTGAATATAGTAATTTATTGAATTTCAGGCTTCTATTTGTTTCAAACTGTCTCCAACATACGTGATTATTTGAGGCAGGCGACTCTCAAGCCAAGAGTCTTTTGTTTTCATCATCCTATATTAAAAAAGAGCAATTGAGTCTCGAGTATCGTGTTGTTAGCTCAAACATAGGATACAATGGTTGCTATGATTGACAGGCGTAATTGGGTATATGTGAGTGTGGCTTCTGCGCACGTCATTATGTCTTATTATTGAAAAATTGAAACACAAATTGATAGAATCTGGGAGTCAGTTGTCATTTCAATTAATTCATATAACTGAGAAAGGCAGTGTTCACGCCATTAGCTAGTTCTAAAAACATCATGATAATTAAGTTTTCACGATAATAAGGATATTCTTATATCAATGCTATACATGAATATACAATGTACATACATATAAGGTTGAAAAATTAGGTATCCATATTTTATAAAGCTTCAATGTAATGCTGAATGTAATTGTTTCTTCCGGTAAAAGCCTTTTTCACCTGTTATTCTCCCTAACTTTTAAAGTTACAATTTGGCATGTCACGCTGTTATTATCTAAGTGGTATTAGAGGCAAGACAAAAGTCTAGAAAATATTATAATCATGCCAGATTATCTTTTACAAAAAAGCAGTACACACATATCATCTGAGGTAATTTAATGATATGCACATATCATTGTTATCAAACTTTATTTATTAAAGGTTCTCAGTGTAATTGAAAATCACGTCTACATTTCATCATTTCCCCTAATTATATATAACTAAAACTTAACATATCATTCCAGTTTTGTCATGTTTAAAAACAATACTCAAACTGTACCGGGGTTGTCCGAAAGCAAGCTCATGGCTTCTAAACGGAAACATGGGCTTGTATTCGGGCGTTTTAAGGGACGTTCACACTGAATTAAAATCACAAAACAATACATATTAGGCATAATTGTGACAGGAGTATGACTATTACAATGAATTAAGCAATGGCCGGGAGAGCAAGTTAACTCTTTTGATTTACGAAAAAACTGAATGAATGAGACATCATCAAACTCATGAGAGTCCAGTGTGAAAAACAAGGGTTCAAAAGTTCAAATATTCTAATCATATCATTACATTATTTGATTTCAAACTAATTTGCCACGCATGTATGAAACGGGTTTGAATAAGACTAAGTATTAACAAAGTTTCGTAAAAACTTATGTCTTGTCTAGAAGTTCAGTATTTATGTTTGACCTAAATAGACTAAGGACAATGTTTTCCAAAAATTGAGATCTAGATTGTCTCTAATTTTATATTTAAACCCATGGAATTACTGAACATAATACTATATTTGTATGCAAGGATCTTGGAAATAGTGTTGATTATAAGCAAATTCATTCACATGTTTGGGAAAAGACAAATAGAACACTTTAAACTTATCAGTTTAATGCAGGCCCGTAACTCATCAGACTCAAACATGTAAGCGAAAATGACACTTAGATGAGAATGTTAAAAGAGCATGTATAGATGTATATTAGGGTAGAGTTTGCTTTAGTTTAAATAACATAGATTTTCCCAATTAGTCACATTTCTTCTTAGCCATCCAGGAAGTGACTAGATTACATGTACATGTGTATTAAACATTTGCTTGTGCCAAGAACTTATCATTATGAGAATCCAGAGACTAGAGTTATTCCAAGTATTGCACAATATTCCTACCCTGTCAGTCTAAATACAAACCATTAAGTAAAGTGTTCTTACTACCTAAGGTTGTGCCAATCCATATGGCTTTTGTTATGCTTATGTTTCTTCGGCCTTTACAGTCAATGTAATGTTCATTCAATGTATATTCTTAACATATCAATCTAAGAAAGATTATCATAAGTATATACTTGGACAAGTTGTTTTCAATTTTAATCTTTTTTTTCAAGACTTATACCCTTAATATCAGGATTTCAACTAACATGTCTAATATCTCAAATGCAATAATAAAAAAATAAGTAGGTAGAATAAGAGGTAAGAAGCTTTTACTTTCTGCATTGAATTGAAGCATTCATAAAATATGTATACCTGATTTTCCCTGTCTACGTTTATCTTTGGAAAAAAGATACATGTACTACTAATTATTGATGCTGATGTATAGTTACTAATAAAGATACATTTCTTTGAAAAGCATTTTTACTTTTTGAATGTCACTATTTTTTTCTTCATAATGGTTAACATGGTTTGGGTTTTTGGTAATGAGTTTTAATCTTCTTCATACCATTAAATTCTTTTTAAGCACTTTGGTGATTTTATAATTCTTTACTGAGCTGTTCAGATACTGTTTGCTACCTGTTAGACATGCCGAAGGCTACTATTTTATTTGTTTAAGTGTTCACTTCCGTAGGCTTGTCATTAGGCCTAATGTTTAATAATTGCTTGATTATTTTGAATATGACTCTCAGTTGACGACAAAGTTATGGAATACACAGCATGTGACAATGACTATTGGTACTCCCTGGTATTTTATTCACATTCCTCATGTCCAAGCATTTTAGTTTGCAAAATCTGCCCTACAGTAATCCCAATAAGTTTTCATTATAAACTACCGGAAATCAAGTTTCCAGCGAGCGCTCGCATTCGTTCAGGAAACACGCGGGCGCTCGCGCGAGCTGCTAGCGCGGGCGCCCGCCTTATGAACTCACTTCTGTTTCACAACGAAACAGGAAGTCCGGCGGAGGTGCGCAGACCGCCTGCTCCTATCGCCCCACAAGTTGATAAGTGCGAGCATGGGTTTGTTTGGCTCCACTACTTCTGAAATGAGGAGAAACCAATCTGGAACAAGGTACTAATTCCATATCACATTTGCATTATGTTGTAGTTTCTGTTTATATTATTGTCCAGTCACATGCATTCTGACGTTACAAAGTTTTAGACAGTGATGTCAGAAATGGTCACGGTAACTTGCGATATGAAGTTCATACGGATGGTTCATGATGAACCATCCGTTTTTTTCTAGTGACCGTATTATCGTGGTAACCCTATTATCGTGGTAAACTCATTTAAGTCTCCAGTACCTACAAGGAATATTCATATTTGCAAAGCACATCATAGATGAATAAATTAAATACTGAGGCATTAAGAAAAAAAAATTCAAATGTTCAGTAATATTTTTTCACATTTGTAGTGATCTTAACCCCTTACATACTGCAAACAAAAATTTTAAGTTGCATGCAACACCCAAGATATATTTTTGGTAAAATGTTGCTTAAATACCACAGCCATTTCCTGGCCTCAATACCAGAGAAAAATTTCCAAAAATTTTTTTTATCATAAAATGATTAAAAGATTTTGTGTGTGAAAAAGAACTTTGTGTGGTGATAATAAACTAAGAATAAGGTAAGTTATATCATATTTCTATCTTGCTGTGTTCTGTTATTTAAGTTTAATTAAAGAATTTTTATGCCCCCGAATCGGAGATTCCGGGGGTATATTGTTTTTCACCTGTCCGTCCGTCTGTCTGTCCGTTTGTCCACAAAAACTTTAACCTTGGTCATAACTTTTGATTGGTCAGAGCTAGGTCTTTGATACTTGACAAATGCATCCGGGGGCATTCGTGTTTCACAAACACATCTTGTTAAAAAATTGAATATAATGTAAGAATGTTAAGTCTGTTGTCAGATTTGGAATAATGAAAATAAATGTTAATGCCATTCAACAATTAATATTTAAAAAAATTCTATGAACTGTTATTAATAAATATTCAAACTAAAAAATAAATCTTTTTTTGTAGTTCTGAAAAATTAATTCAATTCATGTCCATGTGTTGATAATTGATATCATGATTATTTTCTTCTGGGTTTTGTAATCATTAGCCATGTCTAAAATTGATATAAAAATTCTGAAATAAGCAGCTCTATGTAAGAATAAATCCATTTTTGCAGTGGGGTTGTTGATTTAAGCAGACTACAATATTATCAATATTTTTTTAATCAATGCGTCAACGAGTTGTAGAAGCAACTATTATCTTGCGCTTGTAGGCGCTAGCAATAAATAAAATGTTTTTGAGTTCATTTTCCTTCATGAAATATTAACTTTAAGTGCAATTAATTAAAAAACGATTCTGTCTTCACGAAATATTGTCCGAGAGGTTTTTTATTTTGTAGGTGAATAGTTTGATAGATAACAAACAGAACTGTATGAAAGGAAAATGTATTGATGGTTTCAAAGATGTTGAATGAGGAATGATAATATTAACGGCAAAAATAAGACACAAACCCTAAAATTATAACCTATTCGCAATATTAAAGTATGTTATTAATGAGCTCAAAAGAGATTGCAACATTCTCTTTTCATTTGATAGGTACAATAAATGTGAAAACAATGATATCACTTTTCAGGAGCAATGTAACTTGAATATAATATATGTACTTTTATTGTAAAAAATGGCATTTCGTTAAGACAGTGTTTAAATCACTTATTAAAAAATGGCTGCTCGGTAAAACTGCGACAAGGAGTCTTCTTATTAGAATTTTCTTGTTACAACTTTGCAAATATTGTTTTTAATATCCTTATTTCAAATAAATTTACATTCAAATTGTAAATAATAATCTTACAATGGTGATTATATTTTCAGAGAATAATTTATTAATCATATACTTATTACCTTGATAAAAGGGACACTTCAGATAAAATACATCACACGGATAAGATGTTTTATATATATGTCCAAAAAGATATTTTCCATAGATAGAAGTTTAATTAACATTTTGTGAAAGGATATATGTGCAGAGTTTAGAAACAAGAAACAATATTTAGATTGTTCTCCTTTGTAGGGAAATATACAAGTAAAACAATAAGACCCACGATAATAGGGACCACCTTCATACGGGTCAGTACTAGTTCGGCCAAGGTGGATTCGCCCCAATTTAATTATAATCAGGTTGGGTACACCCAGTGATCGGGATATTATATCACGTTTGGGATATTTCATTATATCTCAATTGGGATATAGCCATGTGTTTTCTTATTTTATATGGAAATGGTGTATTTCCGCATAAGAGGGAAAACTAGAAAATAATGTTCACATTGAACCATATTTATTATGATGCTTTGAAATTTTCTGGCTAATGTAAAAAATGTTAGTTGCAAAATGTAACTCATTTAATACTGAACATTAAGTTTACTTATCTTTATTGAAAATGAACTATTTTAGCATTAGTTTCCATTAATTATTAGACAATTCTTGATACATTATAAATAATTTTCCATTTTGCTATAAAAGTTGCAAAGCATTGCAATATCCCAAACAGGATATTGTATCCCGATCGGGATATAATATCTCGATCAGTGGGTGTATCCACCTGATAATGACCATATATCAATTTTTTTTTCTATACTGCAGTACAGTAGTATGTCCTTGATTACTTTTTTTTCCACATAAAGTAGAGTATTTTCCATCTGACTATGGCTAAGATTAACAGAATAAGAATGATTTCAGCTAACTGTAGAGGCTTAGCAGATCCAAATATTAGAAAATCTAACTCTAGACATTGATTTAATGATTTTACAATACACAGAACAATATATGATGAAAATAATAATTTCATAATTGCAGTTTTAACAGTAGAAGGTAAAAGGTTTACGCTTACAAATCTCTATGGACCAAATAATGATTATCCAAAATTCTATGTGAAACTCTTTGAAAATATTTGCAAATTGGATAATGAATCTCTTGCAATTGTGGGTGATTGGAATTTGGTCATTGACCCCTCAATGAATTTGGAAAAATACAGAAACATAAATAATCCTCAGGCAAGAAATATTGTATTACATAAACTTGAATCTATCGATCTTATTGATATACAGAGGGAATTAAATCATGACTTAGGAAAATATACATGATGGAGGAGAAAACCAAGACAACAAGCTAGACTAGACTTTTTTAGCTCATCTGGCCTGTAAGGCCCGATGAGCTTATGGCATGGCATGTTGTCCGGCGTCCGGCCGTCCGTAAACTTTGTGGAATTTCGACTTCTTCTCCAGAACCATAAAGCCTAGAAAGCTGAAACTTTGTGTACAGACTCCTTGAATAGTGGGGATTATAAATTGTAGCTTTGGTGGCCCTGTGACCCCTAATAAGGGTCACACGGGCCACGCCCTTAAAACCTATTTTCATCTTTTTCTCCAGAAGCACAAGGCCTAGAAACCTGAAACTTTGTGTACAGACTTATTGACTAGTGAGGATTATAAATTGTAGATTTGATGGCCCTGTGAACCGTAATAAGGGCCACAGTGACCACACCCTAAAACCCTATTTTCAACTTCTTCTTCAGAAGTAAGAGGCCCAGAAAGCTGAAACTTTGTGTACAGACTTCTTGACTAGTGAGGATTATAAATTGTAACTTTGGTGACCTATAAGGCCTAGAAAGCTGGAGCCTTGTCAACAGACTCCTAAGTTAGATAAGGAGGATTCCAAATTGAACTTTTGGTGACCCTCTGGTCCCAAGTAAGGGGGAACAGCATTTGCCACTCTTAAGCAAAATTTATATGAAGCCTGATGAGCTACAGAGCCACTGGCTCTATTTTTAGCTCATCAGGACTGATATGTGCAGACTCCTTGGCCAATGGGGATTCTAATTTGTAACTTTGGTGACCCTGTGACCCCAAATAAAGTCACAGGGGTCACAACCTTAACAACCAATTCTCATCTTCTTCTCCAGTTCCAAAAGCACTAGAGAGTTAAAAATGATCATATGTGCAGACTCCTTGGCCAATGGGGATTCTAATTTGTAACTTTGGTGACCCTGTGAACCCAAATAGGGTCACAGGGGTCACAACCTTAAAAACCTATTTTCATCTTCTTCTCAAGTTCCAAAAGGTCTACAGAGCTGAAATTATATGTGCAGACTCCTTGGCCAATGGGGATTCTAAATTGTAGCTCTATTTTTTTTATTTCACAAGATTTGGTCAATATTTCACTTGAGGCTGATATCTTACCTGCCTATAAAACAGACCATTCAGCTATTTGATTTACTATTTCTAACACAATTAACCAAGAAAGAGGTAAGGGTTATTGGAAATTATCAAATATAATACTTCATTATTATTACATCCTGAATGTCCAGATATGGTAAGATCAATTTTGAAAGAAGCGGTTGAATACTTAGATACTGAAAATAGTGATGAATATGGGGAATTTGCTGATGTTCAAATGAAAGTTGATGATAGCTTATTCCTATAAACATTTCTAATGACAGTTTGAGGTAAATCAATTTCTTTTTCATTTCTTAAAAAGAAAAGATAAGACAAATGAATTAGAAATTAAGATCAATGACTGTGAAGACAATATAAGAGATTTTCAAAGTATTTATGAAACTCTGCTGTCTGATCTTACTAAATTAAAATAGAAATATTAAAAATTAAAGAAGAAGATATGAGAAGAATTAATCTGAACAAAATTCTTTGGTAAAAAGAGGGAGAAAGGGTTACAAAATATTTTTGCAATATAGAAAACAAAAATTATGTCAGCAAATCTATAAATAAAATTATTTCTGACAAAAATGATGTGATAACTGATGGAAAATCAATTTTAAATTAACTGAAATAATTTTTTAAAAGACTATTCTTCAAATAAGGATTTTGATATTGATAAGGATAATCATGTAAACAATGTTGTTACTCCAACCTTGAGTGACCACTTGAGAGAAACATTGGAGAGAGAAATAGACATACAGTAGATGAAGTTTTACTTGTTTTTAACTTGTATTCCTAAAGCAAATAAAGATAGGACTTTATTAAAGACCAATTACCTTATTATTAATATTCTTTGTATAAAGTAATTAGTTCATGTATCTAAGACCGGTTAAAAACAACCTTAAATTGCCTCATTCATAATAGCAAGACTGGATTTATTCCAATAAAGACACTAAGCGAAAATCGTGATTACTATATATGATCTTATATTTGAAACTAAGAAAAGAGATATTCCTGGTTTGATGATTTTAATCGACTTTGAAAAAGCTGACACTGTTTCAAAGGATTTCAGCAACCACGGGTGGATGGATATCTGCGCTATATAATAAATATTCATATAATCATATAATAATAATTTCATAAATTTGGCTTTTTGTTTTACCTCCGATGAAACGATACATGACCTTATTTTGATTTAGGATCATACTGTGCATTATTTCATGTCTTTTAGACTCTACTTCAAATTGATTGAAATTGTTCTGCCTTCTTGAAATATTGTTTGGCATTGTGTATGAGGTTATCTAGTGCATTGTACATTACCAACATGTTTGTAAGGGACAGACTTTTGAAAAATTTTGATAACAACACCATTATGTGTTAATATGTCATAAAGCCTTTGCCAGCCATATCTTAGCTACAAAGTGCTCTATCTACCTGTCTGTTTGGAAATCAAATTCTAAAGACTAAGACTATGTGTCTATCTTTCAGACTTAGACTGCATAGGACGGAGACAAGAGTACCTGACTGTTTTTGCACAATAAGACAACTGAATTTTGCTTCTTTTAAATAAGTTATTTATTTTTACTTTATGAAAAATCTCAATTCCATGAATAAACATTGAATTTATTACAGACAAATTTAACTATATTCAAGATGTATTGCAGCTACTATCAATGCCTTCAAGAGATTGTCTCTTATATTTAAAATGTATAAGAAAAGAGGTCTGTGGTTAATATTGTTTTGAGAAAGGTATTGGCCATATTTTTAAGTTTTTTGGTGTATGGTTATGAGTAATGTGTCTTATGTCTTATCCTCAGTATTTTATACAATGCATTTTCTGTTTATTGCTCATCTTACAGCTAACCTTATCTCAAGAAATTATGCAATATGCATGGTTGTTGTAGCAAGAACTGTCAAATGTTAACACAAGTTTTATAGTTTAATAAGTTTATTCATCTTAACCATATTATGAACACTTTATTTCCATTGACCGGTTTTCTCTCAGAGATGACAATATGATAATGATGCACTGATGCAATAAGGGTTGGCAACATTATTTACAGGGGACATCTTGGCAATAAAAGGGCCTGAGAATTTATTCAGCTCCATTATGTTGACTTGTTTTAAGTTTGAACTTAAGCCAAGTGACCAATTTGTTGTCAAATGGTGGCGTTGAAAAACTACAAAAGAAACAAAAAAAAGATTCCTTACTTTTTAGCTCATCAGGACTGTCCGTCGTCCGATCGTAAACTTTTGACACTTTCGACTTCTCCTCATGAACCGTACACATTATAGAGCTGAAATTTTGTGTACAGATACCTTAGCATATGGAGATTCTAATTTGTAACTTTGGTGACCCTGTGACCCCAAATAGGGTCACAGGGGTCACAACCTTAAAAACCTATTTTCATCTTCTTCTCCAGTTCTAAAAGGACTAGAGAGTTAAAAACGATATGTGCAGACTCCTTGGCCAATGGGGATTCTTAATTGTTGATTTCGTGACCCCATGACCCCAAATAGGGTCACAGGGGTCACAACTTTAAAAACCTATTTTCATCTTCTTCTCCAGTTCCAGAAGGACTAGAGAGTTAAAAATGATATGTGCAGACTCCTTGGCAAATGGGTATTCTAATTTGTAACTTTGGTGACTCTGTGACCCCCAAATAGGGTCACAGTGGTCACAACCTTAAAAACCTATTTTCATCTTCTTCTCCAGTTGCAAAAGGAGTAGAGAGTTAAAAATTATATGTACAGACTCCTTGGACAATAGGGATTCTAATTTGTAACTTTGGTGACCCTGTGACCCCAAATAGGGTCACAGGGGTCACAACCTTAAAAACCTATTTTCATCTTCTTCTCCAGTTCTAAAAGGACTAGAGAGTTAAAAACGATATGTGCAGACTCCTTGGCCAATGGGGATTCTTAATTGTAGATTTCGGGACCCCATGACCCCAAATAGGGTCACAGGGGTCACAACTTTAAAAACTTGTTTTCATCTTCTTCTCCAGTTCCAGAAGGACTAGAGAGTTAAAAATGATATGTGCATACTCCTTGGCCAATGGGGATTCTAATTTGTAACTTTGGTGACTCTGTGACCCCAAATAGGGTCACAGTGGTCACAACCTTAAAAACCTATTTTCATCTTCTTCTCCAGTTCCAAAAGGAGTAGAGAGTTAAAAATTATATGTGCAGACTCCTTGGACAATAGGGATTCTAATTTGTAACTTTGGTGACCCTATTTGGGGTCACAGGGGTCACAACCTTAAACACCTATTTTCATCTTCTTCTCCAGTTCTAAAAGGACTAGAGAGTTAAAAACGATATGTGCAGACTCCTTGGCCAATGGGGATTCAAATTCGTAACTTTGGTGACTCTGTGACCCCAAATAGGGTCACAGGGGTCACAACCTTAAAAACCAATTCTCATCTTCTCCAGTTCCAAAAGGAGTAGATAGTTAATATTGATGTATGCAGACTCCTTGGACAATGGGGATTCTAATTTGACACTTTGTTGACCCTGTGACCCCAAATAGGGTCACAGGGGTCACAACCTTAAAAAACTATTTTCATCATCATCTTTAGCTCCTAAAGGTCTATTGAGCTGAAAGACTGCATGTAGACTCCTTGGCCAATTGGGATTCTAAACTGTAGGTTTCGTGACCCCACGACCCCAAATAGGGTCACAGGGGTCACAATCTTAAAAACCTATTTTTCTCCATTAGATGACAGTCTATGGCAAATTTATTTCTCCTTGGATATTTTAGTGTGGACTTCTTTCACTGTCTGATATTGGCGATCTAGAAAGTGTTGAATAATAATAAATCATTTGGGTAAGGAAATTTATTCCGAAATCGTTACATTTGTTTTGTAATTTTGTTATAGGTTTTCTTGCAATAGGTAAAATCAGTTTCATTTTTAGCTCATCTGGCCTGTATAAAGCAAACTTGATATGATGCCTGATGAGCTACAGAGCCAATGGCTCTATTTTTTATTACAATTACAGAATGAACACAAATTAATTAAGAAACATTTTACAATACAACTTCATTGACAAAAGAATACAAGATATTGTCTCAAGTAGTAAATGAATATAACCAAGAAAATGTGTCTAAATTATACAAATACAATTAAATATAAATATTTTATCAATAAGAAAATAATATAAAGCTTACCTTGATAACACAATAACTGAAGTTAAAAGATTACTTCTACTGAAAATATCTGCAATTGAAGCATTAATTTATGATAGATGTTATCACTGCAATAAAACAGTAATTCCAAAGTGAGAATTAATAATTCTTACTGAAAATCTCCTTTTTTACTTGACAAATTCATATTCAAATATATTGATACATAATAACCTATAACAAGTCAAATTATTGTCAATACATAAAAATTCTCACCTTCTGCTTGCTGGCTATTTTCCATAGTAACAGGTTAGCTTGAGACTGGTAGATTGCCTAAGAACAGGCCTGTGGGGCAAAAAAAGCTAGAATATTATGCAAGGTAAGGTTAGTTGTTAGTATGCAGCATGAAAAGATAATGCAAAGAGAGCTAAGTCACATGATCATGCCCATGACAGCCTAAGCCATCTAGACTTGAGCAAGACTCTTATTGGTCAAATAATAATAATTTTTTTTAACAAATAAAGTGTTTCTTGATTTTATTAACTTTTGTAAGTAAAAATCCATAATTGAAAATAAGAAGAGATTCTACAGTTTATTTTTTAAAACAAGATTAACAAATAATGTGAAAATGAGTCTTGCTTGCAAACTGGCACAAGTTGTGATGATATGCAAATGATTCAGCTGACCTTTTGTTTATAAACATTGACATGTGCATTTTGTTTTGATCAACATCAAGGAGCATAATTAATGGTTTGATTACTGAATTTAATTAGCCAAATTATAGAATTAGACAAGTAATAGATTATAGATTATGAAAATAAATATGAATATGCTTATAAGTGTATTAGTAAGCAGTTTTAAATGAAAATATAATATATATAAATATGCTTATAAGTGTATTTAATCACTATTTTTTATACAAAATGATTTTTCTTTTAGCCTTTTCACTGATTTAATTAGGATTATCAGATATAGTTCTTGGCTCTGTCTGTGATCATTTTTTTTACAGAGTATATTGACTAATCAACACATGCAATTGTACCCTTTTGGGTTTTCAACTTTCAAAGATTTGGAGTTTTGTAAATTACTCTGGAAGCACTACTTAGAAATTTATTTCACAAAACATATCTCCATGAAACTTGACATTATCATCACAAGAAATGGTGCTTTTTAGGGTTTTTATTCTTTCTCGACAATCATTTTTCAATATGATCAACTTTCAGATTAATTCCTTCCATGACTTAACATAACCAGTTTACTGACTAATCATTACAAGAAATTCATTCAGTATTCTTGTTTATTTTGGAATTACAGGTTTTCTTGAATTTCAGAATTTAATAAGGTACTTGTAAAAGGTCTGGATAGATAAGGTATCTTCTAAATTAGTTCTAATAGTTATTTGTTTTATCCCATTTGTTTAATTTGGTCACAGCCTTCATTGGGGGAACTATGCAGACACCAGTCACTTTGGCTGACCATGACCTTATTTTCAAGGTCACCACATCACTTTGACCACTTTTGAATTTATTGTCAAAGTGATATCTCATGAACCATTATAGCCCTTGTCTTCATATGTGGTCACAGCATACATGAGGGGATTATGCAAGCACCTGTCACATTGAACCTAGTGCAAATTTCAGGTAGATACCTTTGATAGAAAGTTGGAGCATGTAGATTACAGTGCATCATATGCACATAAGTCTAGTTTAGTGTATATCCTCATCACACATTCAGTACAATGCCTACCTATATTTGCACCTGTGCAGGTGTTGATGGAGAAGAACCGGAATCACCTGGACGAAATGTACCAGCTGATCAGCATGACCCGCCAAGGTGAGGGAGATTCCACACAAATACGACACGATCAAGGACCACATAGTACCTCTCCTGGATGCCAAGAACAAAGAAGTGATCAGAAATACGTACAAGGGACTAAAGGAGCTTATTGATCTCATCAGTGGCTGTGGATACATGGAGATTGTCAAGAAACTTAAAACTGAAGGTAAATCTTTTAATTCTAAAAATCGACATTTTAAGAGGTTGAAAACCTGACTATTTTTAAATGACCCGTATATATATATATAATATTGCACAATTGCAAATACAATATGTGCCTGCCACACATGCATGAGGGGCAATGCTAGACACTGCTACATAGGGATCTCTTGGAAAGAAACATTATTAGTAGTTTAAGAACAGGGTCATGAAACAGTCATAGTTGGAACCATTTCTTTTAAGATTGACACCCTATCAAGTTTATGTTGAAAACGAGAAAGAGATTCTTTGCAAGTTAAGTAACGTTATTAACTTCCCAGAACTTTGTTGGTTTTGATAAATTATTTTTATTGAAATGAAAATGGCATGGACTAAGCAAGAAATTGTTGTGAGTACTTTCATGACCCTGGGGCCTTGGAATCAGAGGAAGCCCATGCAATTGAATGATGGTTTGAAAAAGATGTCTGTGAGCATCGTTTAAGAATTGGTTCTGGTCATACATTTACAGAGACAATACTAGACATGCCTACAAATAAGCCAGAGAAGTTACCAGTCTGTAAGATTCCTATTTCAGGAACAAGTTATAGGAGAACCTCAATATAACCTGTTCTGTGCTGATACCAGGCAGACTGATCTTATTTCATACAATGCAAGTGAAGTTATGAAGAAGTTTTCAGCTGCCCCACTCATAGCATCTTCTGATTTCCAGACACGCATTCAGATGACTAGCAGCTGATGTCATCAATATGGCCGACGATTAGAGCGGGGATGGTGTACCTGTTTGTTGTACACTATGGTCAGCGCCCATGTCCATCCATCCAACCTTTCAGCTCAAGGATCTGCTTGTCATCTACAACTTCCTACTTGTCATTCTCTCCGCCTCTCTCTTCCACAAGGTATGCTACTTGTTTGTCGTTGGCTAATGTAACTTAATGGGCTAATGGCATGGTGTCTGGCGTCTGTCAATCCTTCCGTAAACTTTGTGCATTTTCATCATCTTCTCTAGAAACATGAGGCCTAGAAAGCTGAAACTTGTACATGTATATAGACTCCTTGACTAGTGAAGATTATAAATTGTAACTTTGGTGGCCCATGAACCCTTGGTAAAGGCCTCAGGGGCTACTCCCTAAGAACCGATTTTGATCTTCTTCTCTGGAAGCATAAGGCCTAGAAAGCTGAAACTTTTTGTACACACTCATTGACTAGTGAGGATAAAAATTTTAGGGTTGGTGGCCTTTCAAACCTATTTTTGTCTTTTAAACCGAAAGTGTAGAAAGCCAAAATTGTAGATACAAAACCTAGGTAGAGGGAACCACATTGGCCACACCCTAAGCAAAATTAGATATAACGCCTGATGAGCTACAGAGCCCATGGCTCTATTTTGTAAGCCTCCACTTACATGAACTTAATCACTATTGTTAATTATGTCTCCCCCCGGGAGACATATTGGTTTTATTGTGTTCCCGTCCGCGTCCATGTCTGCGTTGGTATTACCATTTTGTTTCCGAAGCATGACTCTGAAACTACTCGACCTATCTTAAGGAGAGACAAACAACTCATATATTTTAGAATTTTCTAATTTTTGGTACATTGGTTATTTTTTATTTGTAGAATGCATTTTATATATGAAATAAAAAATGGGGGTCACCGAACGATTTTCGGAGCTACAGCCAATTGAAATTTGTGGCCACGGGAGAAATGTCAAAAAATGGCATCAATGTTTGAAGTTATTTTTTAGATAAAAAGAGTTGTAATACTGCTGTAATTTTTCATATTATGTGGGATTAAATATAAAAAAGTATTGTAAATGCCTTTTTTTGGAAAAAATAATATTTTTTTAAAAGTTATGATGGTATGAAAATGAAAATTGCGATTTACGAAAACATTTTCTAACTGATTGTATTGATAAATTATGTTCACACATTTTACGAATTTCTCATACTTTCTGACATGAAAGAATATCGCTTTTTCTTTCCAAAAATATATAATTCATTAGGGGTCACCGAACGAATTAAAAAGTTATGACGCGAAATGTACATTATATGAAAGCCGAAATTTTATATTTTTTTTTTGCGTCGCCGGACAGTACTGCGGTGCAGTGCGTCACGGCGTGTTTTTATAACACAGAGTAACGCTTGCGCCGGGCGCTTTGCGGACCATATCAAATGATAAAAGTATATTTGAAAACAGACTGAAAACAACAAGAAATCCGTTTTGATAAGTGAATTAAATTGATTAACATTTGAGATGCATAAGTAAACTTTTAACAAAGTTTGGCTCGAGGCTAGACAAATCAGCCACGATCCCACTTCCGGGTTTGCAATGGATATGACATCATTCTATGGTCAGGACGAAATGAAGTTATGCAGGTAGCTACAGAACACTACATATTATAGACAGATAACCCTACATTGTAAAGCAGTACTATTCAGCCCTGTACTCCGAAATTCTTTCATAATGTAGATTATTTGATCAACATGTTACATTTATCTATCAGAGATTCTTCACAACTCAATTCTGCAGTACTCTTCAGATAAAAATCGACAACATCATTACAATTCAAAGAGGAAATGTTGTGCAAACCCCCCCCCCCCCCCCCCCCATCCCCCTCCTAAAACACACATGTAAAAATATTCATAAATATAATGAAAAGGAGACTGTTATTTCTTCATTTCCTAAAATTGAGCGCTCAAGTATTATTATAGACTTTCTTAGGCTTTTATTTTATTTTGGTCTGGCTGACAGACTATCTGGCTGCTAACAAATGTTTACAAAAGTAAAAACTGATGTCAAAAGGCTTTATTTGTTGTAAATTTAGCACTAAATGATTCAGTCATTATATTCAATACACAATTTAACCTAAATCGATAAGAGACACATGATCACACATAACTAATAAACAATATGATATCCACATAGTAAAAAAAGGAAATTTTTTCAAATAAGCTATATCACACAGTCAATATCTGATACATGAGAGGTTTGTCAAATCCATTGACTCTTTTTATCAGGTTCCAAAAGCAGGCAATGTCAAATAGGTTACAATTGTTATGATTTGGGGACAAAATCCAATGTTTAAAATTCTAAGGGGGGGGATTTTTTTAAATTTCAGATTTTTAAATAACAAAATATCTTTCAAGACAAAATAACTTCTAAGAATTCAATGTCTTCATAGTAAATCTTCAAACAGTTGTAAATAATAATTGTGATGTGAAATTTCTAGTAATTGAATCTGTAGGTAGTAAGATCTAACATCATTCATCAAATCTATGGACTGATCCATAGTAAACAATATATAATATTAGCAGGTATCTCTTAGACCTAATCTTAGCAAAAAGGCAATAATATTCTGCTAGCTTGTTTTTGGAAGATTTCTCAATTATAGAACTTTTTGTCCATCAGATAAAGTAAACAAATATCTAACTCACTAAGATGTGCTCATAATCCTCATTCAATGTATTTACTTCTCTTTTAAAAATTTAGGGACCACAATTCATTATGCAATGTAATTTTTTAAATTTATATTTCATTCACATAAACTTATTTCAAGACAAATTTACTAAAATATATTGGTCTTGGCAGTTACAGTTGTAATATCAAAGACATTTTATTACTTAATTATAAATTACATGATGGTTGGGTCTTTTTGTTACTTTTCTAGTACCTGTATGTTGATTCAATGATGTTTTAGTTTCTTTATTACTAAATAGATAATACATATACTTGACTAGTGATATTTGATTTCAAATCGAACATCCTATACCAATGCTTTTTTTATGAGAAATTGCAATATTTGCAGTAATGTGTTTATTCAATAAGAATGACTCAGAATTTTGTACAATTTGGCCCTTTTGGTCTTGTGACCTGCAAATGTGTGACAATCTGTGAAAGTCCTGTTTGTAACAAGATTTTTCTATAAACATTTCTTTGAACAAAGGCAGTGTGTCAATAAAACAAACTAAAGTTGGTGCATAATCATTGAACTTATCACATTAATTGAATTGACAAATACCCTAGGGTAAAGGTTTTGGCATTATGGCCACATAAAATAAATTTGTTGAATCTATTCAAGAAATCTTTTCAACAATCCCAAGAATGATTTCAAACAACTGTGATGGGTACGGCAGGTACAGGTGTATAATGCTTGAACATCTGTTGACCATCACAAGTAAGACCAGTCACATCTCAGGCTTGCTTAGTTATTGGTTTGCGGGGTAAGATGGCAATCTGGGTGATGTGGGCATCAGAAATTAATACGGATGCCCACATAAAAGTAGCATTTTGAAGATTAAAAAGTACAAGATGGTCACCAATTCAGCCACAGATATACAAAAAAGTTATACAAAAACCTACTGCTTGTTAACTTATCATGATTATATCATCCGTGTATTAATGTTTGTTCAGCTCTAGTGGTTTCCAAAAGAAGACTAGTATTTTAAAAGATAAAAAAATCATGATGGCAGCCATAATCAATTATATAAAAGATGGTTACATGTATAATTAAACCATTTTACCACATCATTCATTTTAAGGTGAGCTTCTGTACCCTCGGTACTTTTATTTATCATGTGGCTCCTACAAAGGGGGAAGCCCCATTGGTCACACCCTAAAGCAAACTGAATATGAAGCCTGATGAGCTACAGAGCCAATGGCTTTATTTTCTTGTTTATGTGTACTCATGTACTCTGTTTTGATTTTAGAAAGTCAAGAAGTAGATGTCTTACTATCATTCATATTCAATTTATCAGTTCCATTGCAGGCTAGGAAAATGAAGCGCTGCCACGCCCCACATGGCTGCGCCCATATTGAAAGCACTACCCCATCATGAATGCTGTCTGTAGTACCAAAGGTAAGAGAGAAAACGCAACTTAATTATACCCCTGCTACGACGTAGTCGGGGGTATATAGCGCTCCGCGTGTCCGTCCGTCCGTCCAAAAATCGTTTCCAGAGCATTACTCTAAAACTATACCACTTAGAAACTTCAAATTTGGTATGGCAGTAGCCTATATGATGCTGTTGTGCCTTTTAGGGCTTTCACCTCAAACGTTCAAATAATTTTAAGCTTATCAGGACTGAAAGTCCAGATGGGCTTATGGCATGGCCCGTCGTCCGGCGTCCGTCTGTGTGTAAATTTTGGACACTTTCGACTTCTTCTCATGAACCATACACACTAGAGAGCTGAAAGTTTGTGTACAGGTACCTTAGCATATGGAGATTCTTATTTGTAACTTTGGTGACCCTGGGACCCCAAATAGAGTCACAGGGGTCACAACTTTAAAAACTTATTTTCATCTTCTTCTCCAGTTCCAAAAGGACTAGAGAGTTCAAAATGATATGTGCAGACTCCTTGGCCAATGGGGATTCTAAATTGTAGATTTCTTGACCCCATGACCCCAAATAGGGTCACTGTTCACAACCTTAAAAACTTATTTTCATCTTCTCCAGTTCTAAAAGGACTAGAGAGTTGAACATGATATGTGCTGACTCCTTGGACAATGGGGATTCTAAATTGAAGATTTCGTGACCCCATGACCCCAATTAGGGTCACAGGGGTCACAACCCTAAAAACCTATTTTCATCTTCTTCTCAAGTTTCAAAAGGTCTAGAGGGCTGAAATTATATATATGTGCAGACTCCTTGGCCAATGGGGATTCTAAATTAGGGTCACAGGGGTCACAACCTTAAAAACTTATTTTCATCATCATCTTCAGTTCCAAAAGGTCTATTGAGCTGAAAGACTGCATGTAGACTCCTTGGCCAATTGGGATTCTAAACTGTAGGTTTCGTGACCCCACGACCCCAAATAGGGTCACAGGGGTCACAATCTTAAAAACCTATTTTTCTCCATTAGATGACAGTCTATGGCAAATTTATTTCTCCTTGGATATTTTAGTGTGGACTTCTTTCACTGTCTAATATTGGCGATCTAGAAAGTGTTGAATAATAATAAATCATTTGGGTAAGGAAATTTATTCCGAAATTGTTACATTTGTTTTGTAAATTTTTTTATAGTTTTTCTTGCAATAGGTAACATTAGTTTAATTTTTAGCTCATCTGGCCTGTATAAAGCAAACTTGATATGATGCCTGATGAGCTACAGAGCCAATGGCTCTATTTTTAAATTTTTAATATATGGATATTTATATAGTGTGTATATCCAACCACTCGTGGTTGCTCAAGGCGTTTAGATTTTCCCCCTTGTCAATGGCATTCTTTCACCGTCCAATCATTTTTTCCAATTCAACTCCCTGGGGAGTATTCAACCGGCAGCCATATGTGGCGCTCAGGTTAGGGACCATTCTATGCCTCACAGGGTACCCATTCACAGCTGGGTGAACTGAGACACATAGTCACAGCAGTTTGTCCAACACTGCTGAACGCTGATAACCGACAGCTCGGTGTATGCACTTGTTCATGTATCCACCATTCAGCCACTGACATGAATGTGTGGGATCTTTTAAGTGCGCAGTTTTTGTTGCACTACACACTAGGGCTCCAGGGTGACACTTGAGTTCTAACAGAGGTGAACTCTAGGTTTTTACACCTTGGCCTGGATGGGATTCGAACCGCAGACCTCAGCAACGTGAGACCGGCGCTCTTGCCGACTGAGCTATCCCGTACCCATATCTTTTTATCAGATATATTAGAAGGCACAATATAAGTTGTTTGCTTCTCACGAGGGTAATACGGTCTGATGTACCATCTTTGTAGAAGTGTTGCCCGATCCGCAAGGCGAGGGCTGACATTTCTACAAAGATGGTACATCAGACCCTATTACCCGAGGGAGAAGCATACAACATATTTATCTTGCTGTCATATCAGAAGAAGATATATCCATCTTAGTTTTACTGACGTTAACTTAGAATGACGAAAAAACTCATCTTTAATTAATAATCTGGACACTGCGTGCATCATTTGGTTACATAACGGGTACATGAAATTTGTACATCATGAGGGGTGAGACTCACGGTGTAGATAAGATAAAAGGAGTCTATCGTCAGCCAATCAAAAACGAATATTTTACTGTAAGGTAAGATAATTGAAAATATTTATCTCATTGTCAAAACCACTTACAAACTTCACTATGAAAATTGTGTTAAAAAATCTGGACCACTGTTGTCACTGTTTTGATCATATGAGGTCACCCTACAATGTCATCAAATCAAAGGTGGCATATGCCTGAAAGTATGATTTCACCTGTTAATTTGCTCAGTAAAAAATAGGATTTAAATTTAACCTATTGCTGGAACGTTGACCAATAAAACAATTAGTGATATAGTGATAAGCTGTTTTAGTTCTATGTGACATTTGCTATTGCTATTGTTAGCCTTTTATCATTAGATACGAAAGTCGATACCTTTTATTTTATTTCTTTGGACAATAAATATCAGAATGAATAAGAGTTGACAGATTGTGTATATTTTATTTTTTTGGTATATGTCTTTTTCATCAACTTCTGTTTATTTAGTGATAAAATAATTTATACTGATAGAACTTTATATTAAGATGTATCAATTACCACATTGTGTAAAGTCGAGGTCAATGGCATGAGCAAGGTTGGCCTTAGCTTATGCTTAGAATTTTCTATGTGTTTATCCTATTTTGGGAGGGGGTTTGTGGGTTTTTTTCAAATATGCTACATTGTGGCATTATAACTCAATGTCAATCTGAAACTCTATTGAGGGTCAGCTAGTGAGTTAAGGACCAAGCTTATTAATCATGCCTTTAAACTAAAGAACTACAATATGCTTTATTCTCTTACATAGACATGCAATGTATATCATATTGAAACTCCATGTCTATGTCATAAAACTTGAATCATATGTCATACCAACATTATGTGAGCTGTTTGAGTGACATTCGAGAAGTTGATGGTATAAGAAAGTCAAGAGTAATTCTATGTGTTACAAACAAACGTAAGATTCATCAACATTTGAAACGGTATCTAAACCTTATTTGATTGACGCCTAAAATGAATCCATCCTATTTGGAATAGAAAAGATTAAAAGTTATATATTATTTTAATATGTGTCCAAAGCAGGTGAAGATTTTTTAAGTGATTCAGTATGGTTGCGATTATTTTCAAGGTTTTGTAGGAATGCATAGAAACTGTATATTATGAAACCTCTGAGGCTCAATATAGCATCAGAGAGAATGATAAACATAATTTGTATAAAAACCTTTTTTTGCATAAGTTATGCATACCGTATTTCCTCGAATACAACTCCGGGGTTCTATTGTGTTCAGTACCCCTTACCCCCTGGATTCTATTCGAGGCTTGGGTTATAATGGAGGCGGGGTTGTATTTCTTCAGGTCTGAATTGACGTTTCAAAATCTTCTAGGAATGGCGTTTTCATGGAAAATTATTGATCTAGTTCTACATATCTCGTGGCATTTCTGTTGATATTCATTCTTTTATCAAAATCCGTATCAATCCCTGCAATATACGGTTTCCGTGAAGTATATACTATAGACATATTATACCAGTATTTATGTTAGACCCGGGTTCTATTCGAGACCCCGAGGTTCTATTCGAGACCCGGGTTCTATTAATGTCAGCACCCCTTACCCCCGGGTTATATTCGAGGCGCGGGTTGTAATGGAGACTCGGGTTGTATTAGAGGAAATACGGTAACTGTAGTTAACCAACAGCATGGAATCATTTGTTCTTTTGAACACTTTAAAAAATGTTGGTATAATTTTAAAAAACTTAAATAAATTATTGCACTCAATAATGAACTTATACTAAACATACTATGAACAGGTGACACTCAGGTTAAGGTTACACAATAATGGAACTAACTTCATATGAGTGAAAGGACCAAAATTATAGATTATTTGTGATTTGCAAATAATGTGAGTAGTTATTTTTAGGAAAACCAAAATTAAAAGATGTCTTTTACATCAATTCAAAAGGTTCCATTTCAAATGAAAACAACCCATGGCTTATCTCCCCCTGATTATGACGTCATCGATGACCGTAGCAACAATCACTTGTTAGCAACCAGTCAGCATCAACAACTGGGCCGGGTACTTGTCACACGGAGATGGTTATTTTCAAAATGTATTGGTGTAGATTTAACCTCATCGGCAATAAATATATAAAAAATAAAAATTAAATTTTTAAACGAGACACTCAAATCAGCCAGATATTTGATCAATGCTTAGAATGTCATGAATGTTTCTGATTACGAGCCAAAGTTTCGCTTGGCAAAAAAAAAAAAGAAAACGATCAGCCAGCCAGGAGCCGTGGCAAGTCTACCTGAAGGGAATCGAGAGCACTCTAACGTCAATATGCCGATATAATCAACGCACTTGAGATCTTGATTAATCGTGTATGAAAGAATTATCGCAAATCGTACATATATTTACCCTACTGCATTAGCGATTCCCTAAGTGGGCCAGTGGAAATATTTTCTCTGAATTTCATCTCTTTACGTGACCCTGGAATATGTTTTCCAAAGGCCAAGTTCATAACAGTAGAAAATCTTGCAATTTTTCTTATTAATCTTATAAACATGTTTTCCATAGTTAAAATATCTTTTCAATATTTCATTAGTACAGAAGAAAATTATTGCTGATGAGCATCTACTAAGGACTTATAAAATAGGCGAATGAATTCATTACCAAAAAAATTAGGGTTACAAATTTAATAAATTTTCCAATGAAAAAAGAGAGTATTAATATGGAAATAATTCCATGGAGCCATTTTAAGAAAATTTAATGACACAGAAAGATGACATAAGTCTGACTAAAACTACTTAAATGATATCTTTTAAGAAAATATTATTCTAAACAAAAAAACTTTGATTCATCATATTTCATAATGAAAAATATAAAACATAAAACACTGGGTTTAGAGGGTGACCAGACCTAACTATTTTTCCAACAGGAATATCAGTTCTGATAGTCTCAGGTGCTTTGAAAAATGCTTCTCTTGGAGTTTGTCCATATTTTTTTAAAATGATTTGTGCACTATAGGATAATCATTAAAAACCACTGAGATAACGTTTAATGCTTTGAAAATAAATTTGATAAGAAATAACACTGAAAACGATGAATATATTTTTTTTTCTTAAAATGGCATGGCTGTGTTGAAATTCAGAATCTAATTACCTCTTGTTATTGAAGCATGTTATAAATAATACACTTTCATGGAAGAAAGTTTGATTGTAATTGTTGTTTTTCTAAGTTTGTTTTGAAATTGGGAAAGCCAACAAAACAAGAATTTTATTTCAAGTTACATATTCTGTAAAATGATCCCTATTCAAACAGATACTAGAATGAAACTAAATAATTACAGGTGCTGAGGTTGATATCATGGGATATGTTAATACAAGTACAGAAACAATACAACAAAGTTATAATTATCAATAAATTTATTTTCAAAAAGATTGATGTCCAACAAGAAGCAACTTATGTGATGTTGAAACCCTGTCAAGAAATCAGAATGGCCCATTTACAGTCTAAAGATTGCAGATTGATCTGAAACAAAATAAACACTCTTTTATAATTCTACCCCAGATTGAGAATTTAGTGTATGTTATGTTGATCCTTAATTTTGTGGAAATTAAAATATTTTGAATAGGCCACATGCAACACATTTTAAATTCTTACATTTTAACACAATATTATTAATTGATATAAATGTTCATGTGCTCACATTTTTAGGAGAACAAAAAGCAATTTTCATAAATGATTGGAATATGAAATTAGAAATCTGAAGGTGTCCATACAATTTTTATCTTCTTTTAAGTTTAAGTTTTTAATTTCATAACAATTGAAATTTCAAACATTTATTTGCAACATTACACTAAAAAGATATATATGTGAGTTATTGTTATATATTAGAAAAGGTTAAAATTATTGTTTTTTCACAAATAAAAGGAAATACTTTTTTCCCTGTTATGAAAGATTATTTATATTTACACCTTCAATTTTAGGGATTTTAACTGAAACAATGCAGCATATAGAATATGTCAAAGTAATTCATTCACTTCCCATAGGTTCTAAAACTGAAATTCTAATTTTTAGATATCTGTGGATAGAATTGATTTTAGATTAATAAGTTAAAATTGTTCGGATTTTTTTATCAAAACAAATATGACGATAAGTTGAGTCATAGTTCCTGGCTGAATTAATTATTCTATTTTCTTGCGTATGATACTAGGTCAACTTGGCAAAATGGTGTAGATTGAAAGTCAGCAAACAAGAGGCGACACACAAATTTAGGGAACTCAATGCGAAAACCGCATGCGGCACATGTCATGTACAGTACTCATTCTTTCAGACGTTCCTCACACAAATAAATACTTTTCAAATAGTTTATTAAAACTCACTATTAGTATTGACGAACCTGTCACTGCTGAACATCCTCATGAGTTGATCAACTCTCACTGTAACCATCGTATTGTTTTCATCAGCGACGCCGATCTGTCGGACACGGGATTTGCCTTGCATTGTGAACAAGGGATTCCCCCAAGAATGCGGGAGAATCCGTGACGTCATCGATGACGTAATTTTTCAAGGGAGATAAGCCATGGTCCGTTTTCCTCGAAGATCAAACGTTTGACGCCAAACTAAATAAATGTTGCTTTCAAGGTTAAAATACATCTTTTTGTGACATTTTCTCATCTGAAATTTATTGCATATATCTTTTTGAGAGTATCTCAAGTAATCAAACGTGATTTTACCAGCTTGAAAGAAAAAAGATGTTTTTTTAGTGTAACCTAACCTTTAACCCTTTTATTGCTAACCTTTTCATATGCTTCTATATTAAGTATACAATATACATAGATATTTTAAAATTGAATTCTGATGCAGTCCCAAAATTATGAGACAACCTTATAACATTGACCTTATCTATGCGAAAATACCATGACCTTGACCTTTGCCAAGATTCACATTGACTTATCCAGCTTGATTTCATTTCAAAATTTAAATATTTTTCTTGGATATTCTAATGACAATCTCCATAACAGACATAGGGGGAGCATCCTTAACGAGGTGTACTGCTGGTTCTCGAAACCATAAACCATATTTTGTTTAAAGAAACAATATACTGCAGACTTCAGATTTCAATCATTAGGAATAACATAACTAAAGTTTGATAAATAAAACTTCCATCTCATTATTGTTATAAAATTATTTACATGAACATACATGAAAGCCATGCCAATTTTTTTGTAAAAGTTGAAATTTACCTTTTTTTCATAAAAAATATTCATTGAAATGAGAAAATTTACAGATTTTAGATCAGGAAGTCCTTCTTTTGTAATAATATTTATTACATATTATTACATCGTATTGGATAGAAATTTTAATTTCAAATCTGTCGAGTCATGATTAAATAGCTAAAACGGTAATAAAAGGCATTAATAAGGAAGAGTTATATTTTGTCAATTCACCGTCAGTCATTGCTCTTATCATTGGAATATATCAATTCGAGAATTTAAAACAACGCAGCTTTTAAAGTAGTATTATCAGCGATTTTATTGAATTAACATTTAAAATGACATTGTATGATAAAAAAAGTTATCATGCTCGTTTGTTTTGGGATCGTAAATAACCTGCATCAGGGTAAACACTGTCTATTTTGCTCGCCAAGACTCTCAAAACACAATGTTAATTCCTAATGCAGGATATTTACAAACCCAAATCACACTCACATGATAACCTCCATGTATTGCTGTATTGCTGTATCGTTACAGCCCTAGCCATAACTCAATCCCCCTTTCTAGGCCATTGCATTATTTTGTCCCCAGCAAAGCTTTGCATGAGACATTATGTTTCGGCCTCTGTTCGTAGTTCCGTTAATCCATTATTCCCTAATTCTGACCATTGCTTCCGGGCCAAATCTAAAAAAACATTCAATATTTTTAACAAAAATTGGTATGTAGTTAGACCTACTGATTGAGTGATGCCTTTTGCTATTAACATTATTCTGATTTTATTGTTTTTCTAGTTTAGATGGAAAGAAGTTGAACTTAGTGCAAACTGTAGGTAGGGACCTTTGAGGGAAAGTTTGAGCTTGTACATGACAGTGCATTATATGCACATATCTCTAGTTTTGATATTATATCATAATGGATATATTAAATTCTTTTCTTTTATTTTTCAGAAAGACAACTAACCATGGAAACTACACAAAAGGAATCTTTTTGGGATACAGCCCGAGAAAATGCTGAAAGCTTCAATGAAACCTTTAAGAAGTACCCTTCAGTGAATCGGTTTCTGAAACGTGATGATTATGTATCAGTTCGGGGTAGTTCTGTTACTCTCAAAGAACAATCGGAGCTCTTCAAATTTGTTCCAGATATTGACGGTTGTGTCATTGAGTGGAATGACTTGTCATATATCAATCACTCAGTAAGAAAGTTGTATTTGGGCCCAAATGATAAAGCGAGTGTGAAACCCATCAATCCTTTGCTCAGAAAACATGTTACTCTTTCAAAGGAATCAAGTCAAAGTTTGAGAATGTGTTCTGGATTTCAGATCCTATATGAAGCTGGATGGGAGTACTGGATTGGTTTTCTGCCAACTGATGGAAATCATACACGATACGACGCTTCAACATTGAGCCAAATGACCTATACACTAATGCTTGAATTAAGGAGAAAACTATGTGAAAAAATCAAAAAGCTACTTGATGAAAACTTAGCTATTAACAGTGTGAACAAAAACAATCTGTCAAACCTGAGGTCATTTACTGTACTCCCAGATGATCAAACATTGATTATGTGTGTTTTCCAGGACTCAATAGATTCACTTGATATTCCACCAGGTTTGAAAAAGATCATCTTCAGCTTTCGATTTGGTGAGAAAACACAATCAGGATTTGAGATTCCAGCTTTATCCAGCAGGGCAATAGAGGAAATGACTTGTCATGTGGGTGTTAATATAATTCCTCCGCCTTTTACAGATATCATGTGGTCAAGATCAACCATTCAGCAACTCGTTGGCAGGAGGGGTAGCATGACGACTTGCATGTCATTCTATGAATGCGGTAACTTTCAGTCGAATCTGGATGGCAGCCCAATGGATGTAACAGCTGATTTGCTTCGAGTGAGTAAAACACCAAACGAAGTACAGTTTATCCAGTTGTACACAGACACACCTCATCAAAGACCAAACGTCAGGTCTCACTCAGTCTCTGGCAGTATTGCTGTAAACAAGGCAGTCAATCATGTAACAAGAAGTTCTTTCAGTAGAGATGCAATGGAGTATATAAGTGTCGTAAGGAACAATCTTGCAACAATGAGGAACTTTCAATGTAGACTGGAATTTGTTACGCGGACACTGTCTACACAGACCCATCTAAAGCCTCTTGACTTCCTGGACTTGGACTGCTTACAGCATCTGTTGAGCTGTTTCCCTTTAGTAAACCCGTTCTACCATGGAACTCTGTTCAGTGACAGCATAGCATCCATTGTTTCCAACATTGGACTTCATCTTGCGTGCAGGCTACAAGCTATCCTGGATGTCTACAAGTCAACTGGGAGTTGTGATGCGACGTGGAATGCCTACCAAATAGAACTCTCCCTAGAGAAGATGTTCTGGGGGAACCCAACTTCCACATATTCATATCAATGTGCTGTAGATCTTGGAGTAGGGCATGGAAATCCTTCCCAGTGCAAATCGGATTCTCTAGGATTCCTTGCTTTGGAACAGTGGCAGAGATCGGCTGAGTCTCCAGACATCACACCCCCGTTGAAAATTTGGTCATCAAGTGAGATCACACAAAGGCAGATCAAGAAGGTGTTTGGCTTGCATGATATTGTGGACGAGGCCTCTCATGTCGTTGGCAGGAAGACCATGCTGATTCTCCTTGAAGATTTCTATGACATGGACATCAGATTTGGAATGTCTTTCCATGAATTTCTACTTTTTCTTAAGGGGGAGAGAAGAATTCCTTCTACAACTGGAGCAATAACACTGAAGCAACTGGCCCATCAACTGTCCAAGTCAGAAGGCATTAAATTTCCTATGGTTTGGGGTGCAGTTACTGAAATATTGCGACATCATGATCTCAACGCTATCATTGCATCTGGAGCAAAGGAACTGAACTTGCTGTACTTTCCTGCATTTCGCCTTTATGACATGCAGCGAAATCCCCGCTTGATGTGGCGTGCAAATTTCCAGTATTTGGCCATATCCGACACATGTACACAGGGTGCCCCTAAAGCTACTGTGCTATCGGAGCTTGTGATTGCAGAGATGGAAAGGAGAAAAGTTGCTCATTCAAGTTATCTTCGTCGAGAGGTACGCCTTCCATTCCCTTGGATACTGTCTTGCCAGAGAAAACTTGAGGACCAACACTTGTCTGAGGAGAACCTGGTTACAGTGTTGACATTTGTAAGCGGTGTAGCTTTATTCCAGAATGGTTCATACGTCAGTTATTATGCCCTTAGAAAGCTGCACGAGGATTTGACGGTGAGTCAATTCCAGCTGAAAAGACTAGAAATTCTTGGCAAGCTTCCCTTGTCTAAATTTAATCTTTTTCGCCTACATCGACTTCATCAAAGCATTCCATTCAAACTTGCCAAGGTAAACCTCTTACCGACAACAACAAGACCACAGGCAGAACGTGACCAAGAAGTGCCCTTCCACACAGAAGAAATTCCAGAGGAAGGTGCGTGTAATAAGGAAAGTGTCATCTCCATCACATCAAGACATCTCCCATCTGAGTGGAAATTCAGTTGGTCATCTGAAGAACTTGCTGTGTTAGAAGAACTGAAGAAAGAAAGCAAACTTGCTCCCACTAAGCAATCATATATTGCATACCAGAAAGGATGTAGATCGAGGGCAATACCTGACCGTTCCTTCCACTCATTCAGACAAAAAGTGACCAGACTGATTAAGGATTGAGAAACTGAAAACTGAGACCAATCATTTGTGTTTTGAAAGTGAACTTTCATTATGATTGTTATTACTTTTCTCAGTTTAAGAACACATCCCGGTAGAGAAGGAGTGCTGTATATCATAATTTCTGATCTGATTACTGTCAAACCCTGTGACTCATATTATGCCTTGAGGATTCTTTGCAATTATCTGTCATTCGCAACTATAATGATGGTAAAATTTGAAGCAACACATACTTAAACATCTCTTGAATGCTGGGTCCAAACCCTGAATAGTCCAATTTTTCCGTCCATTGATTATTTTCACTTTTAATTTTGTTTTGATTTTGTTTTTAATTTAATGTTTTGAACATCGATCCAGTAGATTGTTCATCCAAAATTTTGACTTTGAGAGATCATTTTTGATGCGATGTCCTAAAGAATGAAAGAAGACTTTTGCATAGTTTCTGACAAATTGCTTTGATATTCAAAAAAAAAAATAATTTTGGAAGTTATTCAGAAACAAAAGGGGCTTTGTTCATTACAGTTAACAAACTTTAGATAATTACATTTTTTATAAAATAATCTTCTAGTTAAGCCATGAAGATATTAGCATAGGAGGGAGCAAATTTAGTTTCAATCACTGTGCCACCAACTTATGAGTAGTGTTCTCCATTGACAAAGTTGTTTTTGTGGAGTAATAACTTAAGCAGACTGAGTAAGCTAGAAAATGATATTTTTGCCAGTTTGGTTCTTCTAAAAGCTTTTGCTACTGAAATCAAGCCCTCACCATTTGAAAGTTTTGAGTATTAGGAAGTGACATCCATCGTGACTAAGAGGATGTCTTTGTCATTATCAATGTGACAAGACTCTCTTCTTTAAAGTGTGTTGTATCTCCGATATAACTGGGGTATTGGCTGATGAACTTTTTGACAAGTTTGTCAACAAAGCTGCTGATTTTCACAGTCCATGTATTATTGGGCCTGGTACATTGCCCAGTGTGAGACATTTATGTATATTAGGTAGGAAATATAATCTACCAGCTACTGCCTCTTCCAGTAGAAGACCGACTAGCCATTTTTGAAGTTAGTTTCTTTTTAGAACTTTCACAAAAAAAGTCCTCTGTTAGATCTTGAGTTAATTTGCAGTAAACAATTTCAGCAGAGAGTTGTCTGATGGCTACTTTAATGTAGTCTATAGAGTTTGGCATCACAACAGCTGACCCTTTATCTGCTTTTGTCCCCAGCCGCAACGCGGAACGGGGGGACTATGAATTCAACGGTTTCTTGGATTTGGTTCGGATTCTTGTTAACACGATATATAATGAACCATTGGACCAAATGTCTTCAAATTTGGTCACAGCTTACATTGGGAGATCACGCAGACACCAGTCATGTTTGGTGACTTTGACTTTATTTTCAAGGTCACCATGGCACTTTGACTGATTTTGAAACTTGTTAAGGCAAACCTTTTCACGAAAAGTCTTCATATTTGGGCACAACTTACGCAGGCACCAGTCACTTTGGGTAACCTTGACCTTAATTTTCAAGGTTCCCAATTAACTTTAAACACTTTTGAAACACCTTATGTCTTATGAAACTCTGCACCTAATGTTGTGAAAATTGAAATGTGGCCGCAGCCTACATAGGGAGGTTTCTCAGACACCACTCAGTTTTGGTGACCTTGACCTTAACTTCAAAGTCACCACGGCACTTTGGCCACTTTTGACATTCTTGTTCAAGCAATATCTCTAGAACTGCTGCACCAGATGTCTTTGAATTTGGTCAAGGCTTACATCAGACACCAGTCAGTTTTGATGACCTTGACTTTATTTTCACGGTCATCACTCTTGTTAAAGCCATATCCCTTGAACCATTGCACTCAATGTCAATGGAATAATACATTTGCTGAATGTGACAATTATTTGGAAATATTTCACCGGCAGGGGACATTGCCACGTTAGTTGCAAACACTTGTTAATGGTGATTTCAGTAATATTTTTTAGGCAATTGATTGATTTCCATACAGCTCTAGTGGTGTTGTTGCAACAGATTTATTGTCTTTTAGTTTAAAGTAATCATTTGTAACAGAAAGATTCAGCTGTGGTCATTAAAGAAGGTAGGGTTACGTTTGCTTTTGGTACCAAACTTTTTGTCCAAAACCATAGTGGTATGAGAATTTTGTAAATCATGAAAAAATGTGTTATTTTCATTTTTCTTAGGAACCATTTTAAGTCAGAAAAGGTTTGACTTTTACAACCCCTTGCCAGTTTGGGACTAAAAGTTAGGCCCCTATTAAGCAAGATAATTAAAGAACAGGGTGGAAGGTTTAAACCCACAATCTTATAATTAAGGCCTCGTGGCTGGAATGTTTGGAGCTCAAATATCCATATAAGTTCTAGAGATCTTCTAGTGTAGGCAGTACTCTCTGTGTCAGGATTTTGTTTAAGTTGGGCAATGATTTTATAACGGGGAAGATTTCGTTGCACAGGTCCAAACCTTGTAGTAGGTGCCATGTCTTCCTGATGAGTACCATGTTCATAGGATTGTAATACCACACAAGTACAGGCCTGGGTATGTTTTGCTGTACCTGAGGTTTAGGACCCAAGAGAGTGGTCCTATCTGTCGAGTCCAACTTCTGTTTATTCTGGAGTATGATCTTACAGGGGTATCCCCGTTTGAGATAGAAATTAATGAGATTCAAGCTGTGTCTCTGATATTCAGACTGAGTAGAGCAAATGTGTTTAAGGCATAGGAATTGGCTAAAAGGGTCTTTGGTTTTAAGTGCCGATGTTGGCACAATGTGTACAACAGATATGAATGTGTTTATGTGGGTTTACTTTAGATTATGAAGTTAAGTGTGGGTTTTTGGTTCACGTTCGAGACCCAACTGTCGAGGAATGATACACGTTCACGTGAGAATTCTGCTGTGAACTTGATTGTAGGGTGAGCTGAGTTGAGATATTGTAAAAATGTCTCAAGTTTGGCCTTGCAGTGTTGATGCTGCTTATGATTGGGCGGCTTGGTATACATTGGTGGGGTGAGATATTTGTGAATTTCTGGTAGGAGTTAGAATCTGCCTGCTGTCGCATCTTCCGGAATGAGTCTGGTAAGGCATTTTTGGCTAATCTCCTCTTTAAGAGGTTTGTGAGTTTTTTTAGTGATTTCTGAACTCAAGTCCTGAGTTGGATCTGTAGTTAATTTACAGTAGAATCTCTCAACTGACAATTGTCTGTGTGTTCAGATAAACATAGTTTTGTCTCCCCTACATATCGTTTCTTGCATTTTTTGCAAGTCAGTAGATATACAACATTGCGTGATTTGCTATTGTATTGGCGGCATGAGCATCTACAGCTTGTTTTCGAGCTACTGAAGTAGCTCTCTGTTGATATTGGCCACCCTTTTTCTTACCTTAATAAGCAAGCTAATTATGTTTTCTTTGAGCTGGTAATCAGATTTTTTGAAAGTTTTTTGAGACTCCTGTTTATGTTCTTGGAGGTTTCTGGGTTTCCTCTTTGCAGCAGCAGTGAGATTGTTAACCACATATGCTCATGATACAAACATAAAAGATCAGAAACTTCTCAGGTATTCACATGATATACACATAAAACTTTTCATGTCACTGAAAAAAATGACACTTTTATGTACATACTATGGTTACCTTATGATGGTTGTCAACACTGCCACCATCAATTGTAATAATGAAAAACACACTCCGTCCAAATGGTTTGTTGCCAATGTTTATTGTTTATAACTTAAAACTGTTTTCAATGTATATACGTGTTTAAAGTAAGCCTTGATCTCATTCCACTCTGTTCAACCATAAGGATAATTGTTTCTCAATACTGCTACCATTGTTGTCCATACTGCTACCATCAATAGTATTAACACAGCAAAGAAGTAAAAAAAACACATAGATTTAATTGTTCATGTTGCAGATGTTTTCAACTTTAAATTGTTTGATATGTATGGGCTCAATAATGTTTTTATCTAGTTAATGGAAAGGAAAATTGTGTTTGTCCATAATGCTACCATAGTTATAAATATTGCTACCATTGATAAAATTAATAATTGAAAATAATTGAAAAACCATGTATAGATTTAAATGTTCCTTTTGCAGATGTTTCATTGGTTTCAACTTTAAATTGTTGTATGATATGTATGTGTATAAATGTTTGTATCTAGCTAATGGAAAGGATTAGTGTGTTTGTCCATACAGCTATCATAGTTGTCAATACTGCAACCATCGATAGTATTAACAAAGCACATGAAGTTAAAAAACAGATATGGATTTAATCGTTCATGTTGCAGATGTTTCATTGTTTTCAACTTTAAATTGTTTGATATGTATTGCTTTAAAAATGTCTTTATCTATAAACAAAGAACTTAGTTAAGCACCCCCAACATTTTCAGAAAAAAAGCTTCTGCTAATAAACCATACAAAGTTCCTGAAAAACAATGAGAGTTTTTCGATAGAACGATCATTTAGCAGTGTAGAAATGAAAACTTCACTCAATTTACGATTCACTGTCTCTTGATAACTTTTTTCCCCAGACTTGGTATTTTTGAAAATCCAAGTTTATTTATAACTGAAAATGAAAGTAAATATTTTTTGCTGCAATATGGTAATGATAATTCTCTTGACTGAATTGATAATTTTAGTAAGGACCTTTTAGCAAATGTAAATGGTTAGAGCAGTATGAGCCTTCAAAATCACAAAATTATCAAATATCAAATTCTTGAGAAGCATATAGAAGTTGGTAGTTAATATGACAAAGAGTAGGATGGATTACAACTTCTTTATTGTATTTGCATACAATGTTTCAAGGCAACTCCGTGACCACTCACCTGATGAAGGGGCACGGAGTTGCCTTGAGACGTTGTGTGCAAATACAATAACGAAGTTGTAATCCATCCTACTCTTTGTCATATCAAATATCAAATTTGAATAAGCTTCCTTCAGAAAAAACTGGCGACTTTTTAAGATAATGGCTTATCTAAATGGAGAAGAAGTGCTTGATCCACAAGTCCAACTCAAATAATCTAAAATTTACTCACAGATTTGAAAATTTTCAACATTTTCTCAAATATAGTTGAAAAAAGTACTGTAAATTCAATGTCCTTCTAGGCTTTTATCGTGAATGATAAGAAAGGTTTCTCTAATTGAATGTCAACTAGGGTTTCAGGCGCGGTTTCTCACCAAAGGCAATAGTTATATTTAGCCAAAGTTCAGTGGTCTCACATTTTTTCTCATATTTTTATAATTATTTTGTATTATAAGGATTTTTGCGTCATTTAAATAGTAAATAAAACAGCAATTTATATCATCTAGAGTGGTCAATACATCAAACATCACAATATTCAAAGAGCTTCCAATTTCATTTTACAAAATGGGCGGTCATAATTAATATGTGTATAGTTAACGGAAAGAATAGTTGTGTTTGTCTATACTGCTACCATAGTACTCAATATAATTGACAGTACTAACAAAGCAAAGAAGTGATAAAACAAAAAAGTGATATTTTTCTAATTGGTTTCTGTTGCAGATGTTTCATTGTTTTCAACTTTAAATTGTTGTTTGATATGTATGGGTTTAAATATATGTTTATCTAGTTTATGGAAAGGATAATTATGTTTGTCCATACTGCTATCATCAATGATGAAAATTAATGCTTACTGTCTTATGCTATTAGTATGCTATTATTATGTATTTTTATATCAACCATGTCCCTGGCTTATGTTTACCTGTTCACCGAAACAAAATCATGTTTATGGATTTGAACCCATAAAAGTCTAGACTGCCACTATTTAGTAAATGTTTTATACTGCTACCGTCTTGTTCATTGAATGAATACAGAATATAAATGTGAAACTGTATGGTGATGTAACCTACAACAATTTCTAAGATGTGATTTTTCTGTTCTGTAATAAATTCAACATTTGCCTATATCATTGTTTATGATCATTTAGAATATGTTTACATGTCAACACTGTCACCACTTTAATCATTACTGCTACAGATGTCAATCCCTGTCACCTATACTCAATTGATTTTTTTAAACAAATAACTTGATACATTACTTTAACTTATTAAATAAGAATAACTAAAAGAATTGCTTTTTGTGAAATTTAATTGCAACAAAATATTATTATAAAAATAGTTGAAAAGTTGAACCAATTCACACTTTGTCTTTTGGTTATTTGAACTTCCACTTTGGTAACAATAATGAGTAACAAACACTGATTATTTTTATTTCTCCAAATCAACCATTTGGTTATCTAAATAAATCCCAGCATCAAATATGCCTTTGATAAAGTTACATTTGTATGCCCCCGAATCGGAGATTCCGGGGGTATATTGTTTTTCACCTGTCCGTCCGTCCGTCTGTCTGTCTGTCCGTTTGTCCACAAAAACTTTAACCTTGGTCATAACTTTTGATTGGTCAGAGCTAGCTCTTTGATACTTGACATATGGATCCCTTGTGATGAGACCTTTCAGATGACACCATGACATTTGACCTTGTGACCTTGACCTTGACACAGCGAGCAGGATGCATCCGGGGGCATTCGTGTTTCACAAACACATCTTGTTTTAATTTGAGCATAAAGTTGAGTAGCTGTATTGACATCTAATGTTTTGACTGTCAAAGTTCTTTAAAAAGCATAATTAAGAATAAGAGTTAAGCTTGTATACTTCTTGTTCAGAATTTTCAACGATTTTACAAAACGAATTGGTAAAATAAAGTGTTTTATTAAAATTTTGCGTTACTTTTCTTATGATAATATCTTCAGAATTATGACTCATTAATGACACTTTTCCCCAATATAAAAACATTTCTTTGCAATCATTTGAGAATTCTGCAAAGCTGTGGCAGACCATGAAACAAAATTTCAGTGAAATTCACCAATATGTAGATGCTTTTGTAAGAGACTTTACCGAAATACCGGTAATGTTTAAAGAGGTTATGCAATGTACTTTTTCTAAGAATGATAGATCAATATCTCCAGTACTATTATCTATGAGAAGGCAATGAGCATATAATTGAGACAATAAACACATAAATTAGACTTTTAATCGGCATTTTATACCCGGTTTTTAGAATGCCGCCTAAATCAACAGGCGAACGCTTTGAAAACTCATTAGAGCATGACGCCCTGCCCACCGGGCCTGTCTCCATTTGCGTGTCTACCATAAAGTCTGGAGACAAACCTCCTTCAAACCAACAATAAATACTTTTCACTAATGGCATGTTTTTAGGGTATTCACACCTTTACGGAATGAATTTTGTTTTTGCTTGTCACAAAGGTGGCATGGTGTAACGATAAAACTGAGTGAGGTAATGCGCAATTGCATGAACGATCTGCCTCTTTCTAGTAAAAACATCTTGTAAATTACGGCTGTGAGGGTTCTCGTAGTTTTGCCCCAAACCCTTCAATTGTGTTGTAAGAAACCTCCAGAAGACCTTTAGAGAGTTATTTGAGTCCAATATGCAATGATGCAATAAAATATACTTGAAAGGCTAACATGTTATACTTTTCAGATGACAACAATTTAATGAATGATGAAATAAAACACAACCTCAGAGATTTTTTTTAAATGAGCAAAAATGGAAGAAGCGCATTTTCATACAACAAATTTTTTTTTATATTCTTAAAGACATCATTTACAAGGGAAAATTTGACTATAAAGCGGAAAACATGCTATATAGTGAATTTTCCGGGTGCGAAATATGGCTATATATAGTGTGTTTTGCTGGGGTAATATGGCTTTATAGCGAGTTGTCCGGGGGAAATATGGCTATATAGGAGAAAATCTTGCTATGTAGCCGGGAAATTTCCTCTCTCTGACACCGGCGTAAGTTTCGATCTGGTTTGTATAACACATTTTTACCTTCCTATCCAAACAATGATAATGTTCCTAATCGAGTCCTGAAATTTGCGCATAAAGAACTATCAGCTTCAGATGATTTCCTTTGAGCTATCGAGGATAAATTCTGTATCAGCGTTTTATGCTCTCAGGTATTTAACATCAAGAATAATCTTTTATATCCTTTTTTATACACAGATAGTAATATGTGTGCTCATAATAGAAAAATAGAGGGAGTTAATGGGTCCTATAAAATGCCATCTAGGGTGACATTCTTCCATTTACTGTCATACCTTGACACATCCCTATACTAAACAGCATAGAAAGAAAACAAAAAGAAACACACAACACAAACAACAAGAAATTAAAGATCTATTATTTATTAAATATGAATTTTCTTTTGAATCTGTACATGCTATAGTGATTTAATGTGAATAATGTCTTGTGTGTATAGCATACATTTTGAAATTTCTCATAAAAAAGGTCTTCATGACTATTTCCATCAAAAGTTTCGGCATTAGTGAGTAGTTTTAATGACATATTAAAAAGTGTATAGCAGATTACCTCCTATTTTAAAGGACTAAAATAAAAAAAATTTAAAATGTACAACAGATTGTAAATGTTCAAATAAATATATTAAAAAATGTCTTTTTTACCATTAAAAAGCATGTTTGACAATCGACAAAAGTAGTTGAATTGACATTGTCAAGTTTGACTATATTCACCGTTATTAAATATTCATAACACATTTTCTATTCAAAACACTTTTTCGAAGTTCCAAAATGGTAATCTTATTTTACAACTAAAGATGTGAAATTAAGAACACACCAAAAAAAAACATAATATAACAAGACCCGCACTGTTCTCAATTTGACCTTAAAACAACGTTAATCAGACTTTTATTACTGTTGCTAAATACAGACCATGCGACAACAATAGGTGGCGCGAAATAGACAGACAGATAGTTTATTAATGAAAAAGAAGAAAGAAGAAACGTATTTTATTTCGGTGTCACGTGCTTACAAGTACACATTTCACATATGGCAGGATGAAACAATATATCACATGATAAATAAACTTACAGATTAAAAGATAGCACCCGGCCTACAAGGCATATGAGACACCCTAATACTTTCAATATCCATCATCATTAATTAAAATATAGATAATGATATAAAACATGAACTATTAAGGATGGAGAAAAACTGTTGATGGTTAAATGAGGCGAACCTCCGTCTGTAATTTTGATATCTAAAGGCAGCTAGTAAAAACATCTTGTAAATTACGGCTGTGAGGGTTCTCGTAGTTTTGCCCCAAACCCTTCAATTGTGTTGTAAGAAACCTCCAGAAGACCTTTAGAGAGTTATTTGAGTCCAATATGCAATGATGCAATAAAATATACTTGAAAGGCTAACATGTTATACTTTTCAGATGACAACAATTTAATGAATGATGAAATAAAACACAACCTCAGAGATTTTTTTTAAATGAGCAAAAATGGAAGAAGCGCATTTTCATACAACAAATTTTTTTTTATATTCTTAAAGACATCATTTACAAGGGAAAATTTGACTATAAAGCGGAAAACATGCTATATAGTGAATTTTCCGGGTGCGAAATATGGCTATATATAGTGTGTTTTGCTGGGGTAATATGGCTTTATAGCGAGTTGTCCGGGGGAAATATGGCTATATAGGAGAAAATCTTGCTATGTAGCCGGGAAATTTCCTCTCTCTGACACCGGCGTAAGTTTCGATCTGGTTTGTATAACACATTTTTACCTTCCTATCCAAACAATGATAATGTTCCTAATCGAGTCCTGAAATTTGCGCATAAAGAACTATCAGCTTCAGATGATTTCCTTTGAGCTATCGAGGATAAATTCTGTATCAGCGTTTTATGCTCTCAGGTATTTAACATCAAGAATAATCTTTTATATCCTTTTTTATACACAGATAGTAATATGTGTGCTCATAATAGAAAAATAGAGGGAGTTAATGGGTCCTATAAAATGCCATCTAGGGTGACATTCTTCCATTTACTGTCATACCTTGACACATCCCTATACTAAACAGCATAGAAAGAAAACAAAAAGAAACACACAACACAAACAACAAGAAATTAAAGATCTATTATTTATTAAATATGAATTTTCTTTTGAATCTGTACATGCTATAGTGATTTAATGTGAATAATGTCTTGTGTGTATAGCATACATTTTGAAATTTCTCATAAAAAAGGTCTTCATGACTATTTCCATCAAAAGTTTCGGCATTAGTGAGTAGTTTTAATGACATATTAAAAAGTGTATAGCAGATTACCTCCTATTTTAAAGGACTAAAATAAAAAAAATTTAAAATGTACAACAGATTGTAAATGTTCAAATAAATATATTAAAAAATGTCTTTTTTACCATTAAAAAGCATGTTTGACAATCGACAAAAGTAGTTGAATTGACATTGTCAAGTTTGACTATATTCACCGTTATTAAATATTCATAACACATTTTCTATTCAAAACACTTTTTCGAAGTTCCAAAATGGTAATCTTATTTTACAACTAAAGATGTGAAATTAAGAACACACCAAAAAAAAACATAATATAACAAGACCCGCACTGTTCTCAATTTGACCTTAAAACAACGTTAATCAGACTTTTATTACTGTTGCTAAATACAGACCATGCGACAACAATAGGTGGCGCGAAATAGACAGACAGATAGTTTATTAATGAAAAAGAAGAAAGAAGAAACGTATTTTATTTCGGTGTCACGTGCTTACAAGTACACATTTCACATATGGCAGGATGAAACAATATATCACATGATAAATAAACTTACAGATTAAAAGATAGCACCCGGCCTACAAGGCATATGAGACACCCTAATACTTTCAATATCCATCATCATTAATTAAAATATAGATAATGATATAAAACATGAACTATTAAGGATGGAGAAAAACTGTTGATGGTTAAATGAGGCGAACCTCCGTCTGTAATTTTGATATCTAAAGGCAGCAAGTGGCTTACATAACGTACTGGTCAGTCGGATTGAGGTGTAAAAAAGAAGGATCAGCAGAAGAAACAGATTTCCAAAGATCATGCCTTAAGTCTGAGTAAAAACTACTAACAGTGAGAAAGTGAACTTCATCCTCTCTACTATTACTGTTACAAAATGTACATAATCTTTTATCAAGAGGAACTTTAGGCCGAGAAAACCTATACCTGTCGCCATTAAGCACGGATATTTCACTAAACATCAACAAGGCATCGATAAATTCGTTCAACAAAAATTTCGTACTGATAAAATGCACTATTACTGTTACAAAATTTACATAATCTTTCATCGTAATTTACTGAGTGTATACACTGCAAAAATGGCGTTTTGAATTTAAACATGTTCCGTACGTGTTTTACTCAAAACATGTTTTGAAATGTGTTTATATGCCAAACACATGAATTTGTATGTGTTGTAACTCAAAACATGTTTCGATTTTAAACATGTTGCGTTATGATAACTAAAGGGCTTTTTAACTCTAAACATGTTGTGACACGCAACATGTTTTGAAATGTGTTTATATGCTAAACACATGAATTTGTATGTGTTGTAACTCAAAACATGTTGCGACTCGCAACATGTTTTGAAATGCGTTTATATGCTAAACACATGAATATGTATGTGTTGTAACTCAAAACATGTTTCGATTTTAAAGATATTGCGTAATAACACATGATTCCGACCTCATTTAAGTAGAGTCATGCCAATATATATGTTGAACATATACATGTTGCTGTCACGGTTAGTTCTAGTAGATTGTACTTGTATACTATTGTCATTGTCATTTCAAAACTGATTTTACTTAATTATAGCAGAATTACCTTTTTTAATGTTTTAAGAAGATATTCCATTTCATTTGGCAAGCAAAGATTACTCAAGATAGAGTTTAAGAGTATTGACAAAATCTTTTTAATGGGGAAACATCTTAACAAAAGAAAAACAAAGTTCTTATCCATGAAACACCTGCTGTCGAGAAATATACTTTCAAAATGGGGTTGGGGGAGTGACATTGTGCACGCTAATTAAGCTTAATGAGCTCATTATATCATTTTGATTCATGGAGTTTTTATTTCAATATTCTTAAAAAAAATATGAACAAAGTTATGAAAATGTTGTTTCAAATAGCTACGCAAACAATTATAGAGAAGTTGCATAATATTGCATCTTAGGATATACACTGCAAATAAATTAACTCTAATTGCACGATTGAATGTGTCAAAACATGTTGTGGGTTGCAACACGTACAAAGTAATCCCGTTCACATATAAACACATTTCAAAACATATTTTGAGTTTTAAGACACAAATAGAACAACTTGACACCCATCCACTGTCAACCTGTAAATGTTAAATCTAGGGGGTAGAGCGGGTATCTGACAGGCACCTCTCATATTTGTAGATGGTGTCTACTTTCGTGTACACACAGGCACGCCACGTGTCGTCGTCCCGCCAAATGCCCTGTTTCAAGCCTTCCAGCCAAATGGCTTTCTTAGCTGTTATGGATTTGGAATAGCCCTGCGATCTGCACTTTTCTTTAATGAAGTCGAGTGCCTTTGGGTACTGACCCCAGTCTATCCTCTTTCTTTTCGTGCGTCTCGGTGTTTCCTCTGCAGTCGACGTGGATGGACTCGGTCTCACCGGTGTGTCGGGGACGTCCGTCACCTCAACAGTTTCTTCCACATCATCCGCAGGCGTGAAGGTAAGGAATCCTTTAAGCACGGTCCTCTGTATAATTTGCGGAAGCCTGCTCTCCAGGGACTCCACCATAGCTTTCACTTCAGCTGGTGGTGCTGCCGCTTCCACCCTCTCCTTCAGCTCCCGGATCTCTTCGGCAATGCTCCGTTCTAACGCCTCCGCCTTCTCGCTCCACAACCTTTCCCCCTCGTTTGACACCTCCTTCAACCTTCGATCTACGTCAGCCTTCAACCTTCCTAAATCCCCCAGGAATGTCTGTGTTATTTCGTGGAGGACATCCATGGTGACCATCCGTTCTTGGATATCCTCCAATACCTCTCGGATGTCTGAATGGGACGACATGATTCTGGAAAGACAAAACGTCATTTAATATACCATTTTTGCCCCATATTTGTATTGCGAATATTAGTTTACTTTTACATGACACACTGCATAAAATGAGTTCTTTACAAGATATTTACAAAGGACTGAATATCTACAGCTCCATACCATAAGTTTGTTCACCTGCTTGTGATCTAAGTGCAAATATCATGTAATTTTGGTTTCGTTTTGACGTTCATAAAATAACTCCAGGACCTCTTACAGGAGATTATCAATTGGCAATGTGTAAAATAACTATTCCAAAACCATATTTCGGTATCGTCTTGTCACTGGTGCTGAATGTCGATATTTGGCATTGTCAAATAGATAGATGGGGACATATTTGTGAAATTCGCATTTTCTTAAATTTCTATTAAAATCATCCATGTTAACTTTGTAGTACTTAAACAATCAGCACAGTCACGTTGGAATAGCGCAAAGGAACACATATGAATAAGATCCGAAGCTACTGATCACTTATTAAGGATTTTCTAGAGCAAAATAAAATCAGTGTTTGAAATGTTGACCCTAGTGAAATTTGTTACAGCTATTTGCTGGGAATGACATACGAATATGTCAAAGTAAACTGAATATTTACTTATGCAGTGAAATTCAATCATTACCGGTTTCGTTTTTACAATATGATGTCTCAGAGTCGTTACAAATTACATGATATTTGCACAAACTTAAGATTATTTGCACAGAACTTATTTATACATATAATAATGGTAGTAAATATCTATCAAAGATGATATTTATAAAATATTTATTTTTTTGTAAATGTTTGAAAAGGTTTGTAAAGCTTTGTAAGTGTAGGAGAATGTTCGAAAACTGGCCATTAGTTTTGCACGTGGAGCATGTTTGAGGCCGTTAGGCCAAATACATGCTCCACGTGCAAAACAAATGGCCAGTTTGAGGACATTCTCCTACTTAAAACAAAGTTTAATTTAACGTGTTCCTGCTGCAAGAAAGATCGACACAACGCAACTTTTCATGTGCAAAACTAATCGCGACTTTTGCTCTATATGTATTTCATAATCTTCTTGACTGTTAGTTTCAAACACTCGCCTGTCAAGTAAACATCCGAACATAAGTAATACACATTAATTCCATATGATTTATATTAATTTACTTCGTCGAAACTAGAATGCATTTTACACATTTAACATTTTATGTATATTATTTGATTTCATTTGATATATTTCTTATATTTTAAAATTTTAATTATATTATTCATTTGTAATAAAAAGAGCAATATTTATTTTTTGTTTGTGAATAATAAACATAAGAACTAGGAAAGGATAATCATGTTTGGGAAATGGACATCTAGTAATCCACAGTGATATATATTATATATTAATGTATTTAAACTAAATGGAGCAGTAATCATTCAAATACAGAAAGTAAAGTTTATCAATGCGATTCCTTTTTCTTACACAAACTGAATAAAAGGTGTTCACACAAAATGAATCTTCATAATTTGTCCTCTGACTATGGATGATTGGCTTGTGTGATGAGATTTTTGACACTGTCAAAATAATATATTTAACATAAACTTACAATTATCAGTGAAAAAAATAAACTAAATGATCAAAAAACATGTTACTGCCCCTTTACAAAAATTAAAGATAATTAGTAACGACATAAGAATTCATATGTAGTACTTACTAAGTAATAATTGAAACCTAGCATTTTGTTAAAGCATGAAGAGACATTTGAATTTAGTGATTAATATTTCATTCTAGAAATTTAGCTAAATTAATTTAGTATATATGATATAATCGCTTTATTAGGTATAAATAGTATAATCGTATATCAACGTAACATAAGCATTTCACATCAGGAGAAAATCATCTTGAAAAAAAGCCATTTATCTAATAATCAGGATATATGTCCATCAATAACTATATATTCTTCTTTTTATACAGATTATATTTTAGTCCTTTTATAATGTTTCAATAAAAATCCATAAACTTATATGTCTGTTTAACTTATTTGTAATATGCATTGTACATTCTAAATACTGTTTCGTTGGTGCATACAATCTTGTTTGATGTATACAATCTTTACTTTGGCATATTTGATTTAATGTACTTATGAATACAACTTAATTCTAAGCTGACACTATTATTCCTACACTATTCCGCAGGAGACAATTCCATTCTTGACATATAATGTTAACTCTGTGTTATTTTTATTTTATTTATATTTATTTATCCTCTTTTACTATATATTCCTCAATATTCCTCATTTCTAATGATTTCATTTTATATACGTCTTCATAGCTGTTGTATTTAAAGTTATCGTTCAAATTTCAAAAGTAAATAAGAGAAAGTCTCAAAAGAATCTAAAATAGTACCTCTTGATTTAGGGTTATAGAAATCAGGAGTAGTTGTGTGAAGTCTAATACTCCTAGCAATATTGTAAACTCATGTCCAAAAGAAACGATACCATACAAATCCCAAAATAACTCAATCCACTGCAGATTAATAAGACTAACACATAGTAATATAATTTCTTCAGTAGTCAACTTACGTCTATGCAAAATTTGGAAACATTATCTTTTCATGTTTGCGAGAACCATGCATTTGAAAAAATCATCGATCTGGAATCTCCTGAACTATAGGCGAGATAGCAGAGAGAAATTGGACACTTTCGCTTGTTTTAAAACGTTCTAGTGCAGTGACGCGTAAACGAATTTATGTCAAATAAAGTGTATTATATCAACAGCATTTTTTTCTGACATAAATTCAATACTTTATCAATTTTAAAGTGAAATGACAAAAGTTCTGTTCATAAAACAATTTGAAATTTCGATTTATGCACTCCATGTACATTTGAAAAGACACAAAATCAAAAGTGTCTTTTCCTGAAGAATGAAAATGTGCATACTTCTTTACAAGATATATGTCTGTTAGACACACTTAAATTCGACTCTGTCAGGTTATAGAATTTTGTTTCGGACGACTTTGAAAACTTGGTATCGTTTCTTTTGGACATGAGTTTATATGGGGAATACCACAGATTTCCAATTAACATTTTTGCTAAATCTAGAATTATAAAAGTTTGAAGTCGTCTCCTATATATGCCTTCTTCTTCAAGATACCCACGACAATGTTACGATATGATAATCTGTATGATAAGAGCGGCAAGGCTTATTGGGTATCAAACATTCGAATTTTATTAAATACCATTGGTTTTGGTGATATATGGCAGAGTCAGAATGTTCAGTTAGGTACAAATTTTGTTAAAGTTGTGTCACAGAGACTGAAAGATATATTTACACAGGAACGGTCTATGTCTCTTTCAGTTTCAAATTAATATTTTTTCTACTGAATGTTTAAATCACATATATACAGAGAATACTATTTGAGTTGATTGAATATTAGCAAGTTCCGAATTACACTTGCACGCTTCAGGTGCTCATCTCACGACAGGACGATATGTTAACATACCAAAGGAAATGAGAAAAGTGGGGACTGAAATGATTTATGGCCACTTTCGGGATTCATAAAAAAGCGGCTTGCAATTTCAATTAGAGTCAACTTAGAATTTTCTAAATCGGACGGTAACCTGCCTAAATACGGCTTTTAAAATACACTGCCTAATTAGCCCTGGCGAACAGAATTTGTGGTCACTGAACCGTGTCCCGAGCGTGTCTGTCTACGATGACGAAGCAGTAGGGGAGTAGTTAAACCTAATGATCATTTTTCAACTGGAAATGACACCTTTTAAACGTTCATTTTACATACAAATATTAAAATAAAAGTACCGAGGGTACAGAAGCTCACCTTAAAATGAATGATGTGGTAATATGGTTTAATTTTTTATATGATAATTGATTATGGCTGCCATCATGATTTTTTTATCTTTTAAAATGCTATTCTTCTGTTGGAAACCACTAGAGCTTGAACAAACATTAATACAAGAATGATATAATCATGATTTGTTAACAAGCAGTAGGTTTTTGAATAACTTTTTTGTATATCTATGGCTAAATTGATGACCATCTAGGACTTTTTAATCATCAAAATGATACTTTTATGTGGGCATCTGTATTAATTTCATTATGATATCTTGATTGGTTTAGGAGTATTCATTTAGTCACACTCTCAACTTCCAAAGAACTAAAAAGATGATGCACATAAACATTTGGAATATATCCCTCTGACACAAATCACAAATTCAGCTAGTGATAGGTCCAATTGCCAAAGTAAACTGTCCAGGTCAATGTCTCATGTAATTCTAACTGAAAATTTCTGAATATCTTAAATCTTGACAAATGTAAGTGCAATCTGATTGGTCAGAATAGGCTAGCAACATGGGGGTTTATGCTAATTACTAGATATGATGACCTTACTATGACCTCTTGCACCTGCATGCAGCTTATGTAACTTATCCTCTTATGTAAGTTACTGTTATTCCATATAGTGAGTGTCCACCCCTCATTTCAATATGCAATACAGATACTCTTTAGAGGAGAGTTGCAGGAGAGGGGCTGGAAGGATAGATGGGGTAATGGGGGGAGGGGGGATAGGAGGAATGTGGGATAGAAGAGAGGTTTGCAATGGAAGGACAGGAGAAAAAAGGGGAGGAGGGAAAGGGGGGATAGAAGGGGTCGGGGTAGAAGAGAGGTTTGCAATGGAAATAATCTGGAGGTCAACTCAGTAATATGTTTATTGAAGTATCTTAACTAACAGAGAGAATTGGTGAGAAGGACTTTGTAAAAGAAGAATTGTTCAGACAGCTGTTCAATTAGTTTTGAAGTTGAATATTAAATGATATCTTTTATTAGCACGACAAACAAAATAAAAGATAATTTGTTATTCATTAACCAAAATTTTCAATTTGGAATAAATTAATTGCATGGGAACAAAGGACTAAAAAACCTAACAGTTAGTGTTGGGAGTGAACAAATTTAATCATTTTAAATGCTTTTGAAAAGGATTTGTTTGAATTGAATGATCATTATAATTATCTAGATAATCATTGTTAGACCGTAATCAGATATAGATGATTATAAAATGTATATTTATCCCTCACTGGCTATGTTATTTGCCATATATATGAAGTGTCAGGAATTATGTAAAACAGAAAGGATTTATTAAAACAGTCATGCTTCAGGCTGTTCGCAGATAAAGATGATTCATACAGTTTTTTGTAACTGTATTTATAGTGTTGATAAATATTACAACAAGCGTATCAATACAAATATAATGACATTGATTTGATTGATCAGGAAATGTAATATTTACAATGAATTTCATGAAATCTAATTGAAAATTCAATATAATTGACATATTGACCATCTTGGATTCTTGATAATAAAATAAATGCGTCTTTGTCAGGAATCACTATATAAAAAAACACTCACTTTTCAGAATGATATCTTAATTGATTTAGTAGGAGTAGTACTTGGCCTGAAATCTAATTGAAAAATAATGACTTCTATGATGACATGTTGTTCCCAGAACCCCTTCAGCATGATACAATTATCATTTATTTTTACAGGTATTTATAAAACACATGGTATTGGAACTGGAACCGGATACAAAATACCTCTATTATTAACTTATCATGTAGATTACTGAACATAAAAGCAGATTCTTGACTTGTTAATATTAACTCATCGTGCAGATTGTTGTACACAAAAGCTGATTCTTGACTTGTTTAAATTGTTATTTGAAAAAAGTATTACTATTAATAGAATACAAGTATCCTTTTCATAAAGACAATTTATATACTTTCCATAAAGTCTATTATGTTCTATTTATCAATTAGGTCAGGATTACTATGCAATATACAAGCAGGCAGGGCTGCTAGCCCCAGATCCTTAAGGAGAGTGTAGCAATTTGTGTATTTGGCTTTGTGTACGTATATTTGGAGAAGCATCCTAGTGTGCTGAGCATGTAAACCTGAACTCTGGCTAAGCCCTTATGTGTGGTATTGAAAGACTTGACGGGAGAGAACATGAATTGTTGTGAAAAATATATATAATTTCACAAAATATAGTTTGTCCTATATGTCCTAAATTGATTTTGTGTCAAGAAGAACTTCTGTATATAGATATAGAAATGGTACAAATATGAGTAAAACAAAGGAACTGGAACCTGATGCAAAATAACTCTTTCCACATCAACTTATCATGTAGATTGCTAAACACAAAACAAGTGACAAGTTTTGTGTAAGTTGTTATTCTTAGAAAGAACATATCACTGTCATGAGAATACAAGTCTAATTTCCATGGCGGCCATCTTGGATTCTCAAAACTGAAACGTCTACCTTTCTGTGAGGAATCACCATGGGTATAACATACTACAATTTCAGAATGATATCTGGATTCGTTTAGGAGGAGTAGTCTTTTTCGTAAAATCTAATTGAAAATTCAATATGGCTGCCATGGCGGCCATCTTGGATTCTCAAAACTGAAACGTCTACCTTTCTGTGAGGGATCACCATGGGTATAACATACTACAATTTCAGAATGATATCTGCATTCGTTTAGGAGGAGTAGTCTTTTTCGTGAAATCTAATTGAAAATTCAATATGGCTGCCATGGCGGCCATCTTGGATTCTCAAAACTGAAACGTCTACCTTTCTGTGAGGGATCACCATGGGTATAACATACTACAATTTCAGAATGATATCTGCATTCGTTTAGGAGGAGTAGTCTTTTTCGTGAAATCTAATTGAAAATTCAATATGGCCGCCATGGCAGCCATCTTGGATTCTCAAAACTGAAACGTCTACCTTTCTGTGAGGAATCACCATGGGTATAACATACTACAATTTCAGAATGATATCTGGATTCGTTTAGGAGGAGTAGTCTTTTTCGTGAAATCTAATTGAAAATTCAATATGGCTGCCATGGCGGCCATCTTGGATTCTCAAAACTGAAACGTCTACCTTTCTGTGAGGAATCACCATGGGTATAACATACTACAATTTCAGAATGATATCTGGATTCGTTTAGGAGGAGTAGTCTTTTTCGTGAAATCTAATTGAAAATTCAATATGGCTGCCATGGCGGCCATCTTGGATTCTCAAAACTGAAACGTCTACCTTTCTGTGAGGAATCACCATGGGTATAACATACTACAATTTTAGAATGATATCTGCATTCGTTTAGGAGGAGTAGTCTTTGTGAAATCTAATTGAAAATTCAATATGGCTGCCATGGCGGCCATCTTGGATTCTTAAAACTGAAACGTCTACCTTTCTGTGAGGAATCACCATGGGTATAACATACTACAATTTCAGAATGATATCTGGATTCGTTTAGGAGGAGTAGTCTTTTTCGTGAAATCTAATTGAAAATTCAATATGGCTGCCATGGCGGCCATCTTGGATTCTCAAAACTGAAACGTCTACCTTTCTGTGAGGAATCACCATGGGTATAACATACTACAATTTCAGAATGATATCTGGATTCGTTTAGGAGGAGTAGTCTTTTTCGTGAAATCTAATTGAAAATTCAATATGGCTGCCATGGCGGCCATCTTGGATTCTCAAAACTGAAACGTCTACCTTTCTGTGAGGAATCACCATGGGTATAACATACTACAATTTCAGAATGATATCTGGATTCGTTTAGGAGGAGTAGTCTTTTTCGTGAAATCTAATTGAAAATTCAATATGGCTGCCATGGCGGCCATCTTGGATTCTCAAAACTGAAACGTCTACCTTTCTGTGAGGAATCACCATGGGTATAACATACTACAATTTCAGAATGATATCTGGATTCGTTTAGGAGGAGTAGTCTTTTTCGTGAAATCTAATTGAAAATTCAATATGGCTGCCATGGCGGCCATCTTGGATTCTCAAAACTGAAACGTCTACCTTTCTGTGAGGAATCACCATGGGTATAACATACTACAATTTCAGAATGATATCTGGATTCGTTTAGGAGGAGTAGTCTTTTTCGTGAAATCTAATTGAAAATTCAATATGGCTGCCATGGCGGCCATCTTGGATTCTCAAAACTGAAACGTCTACCTTTCTGTGAGGAATCACCATGGGTATAACATACTACAATTTCAGAATGATATCTGGATTCGTTTAGGAGGAGTAGTCTTTTTCGTGAAATCTAATTGAAAATTCAATATGGCTGCCATGGCGGCCATCTTGGATTCTCAAAACTGAAACGTCTACCTTTCTGTGAGGAATCACCATGGGTATAACATACTACAATTTCAGAATGATATCTGGATTCGTTTAGGAGGAGTAGTCTTTTTCCTGAAAGTTTACGGACGGACGGACGGACGGACGGACGGACAGACGGACGGACGGACGGGCGGACGGACAGACAGACGGACGACGGACGAAGCGCCATGACATAAGCTCACATTTACTTTGTAAAGGTGAGCTAAAAACACTCGATTGTTGTATATTCCGAAAGCTTAGATATCCGACGACTCAATAACGATTTGTTCAAGCCAATTATTATTGTATAAACATGTACGCTGTAGTATCGTATATTTCAAAACCCTATCAAATGACGCAAAAAGGCCATGCCTTGTTAAACTGGCGCCGTTATGGCTAGACTTGTCCGTTTAAAGTGATGATATTATGGTCTGTTGTTTGCTGAAACTTACATAACACATTACCAGCTATTACAGTCAGTTTCTGAAATTATCTGCCCTTAGCTCGTTAAGCGGTCGAGTGTGACGGAAGCCCTCCATGAGTTGGACCTCGTTGCGTCATTGAGACTGAGTAAACACACATGGCTATCACTATGTAACAGGTCAAGCTGAGCTACTGATCTGGCCCTATTCCGTGACCGTGGAAAAACAAGGATCCCTTAATACAGTCTTGCTCCTCGATTAGCAAGTCTAGAGTTTACACAACTAAAATATGAAGAACAAATACAAAAATAGGAAAAACGTTCAATTATTTAAAGAAATATTTCATAGAAATAATACGTCTATGGGGTCTACATCCGTGTAAGTAACAGAACCGTTGTATTAGAACGTAGAAAATAAAAGAAGAACAAAAGATGGATGACAAAATTGAACGCATCTTGCTTAAATATCACTTCTTGAATTTGTTGGCAAACGTATATCAATAGTGACATTTACAGGAAATTGTAAAAGGTAACCTACGTTGTAAAGTGACCATATGGAGGTTTTTAGTTGATATGTAAATTTGACCTGTGAATTAACTTCCGAATTCTATTAATATTTTCACTTCAAACAAGTTTATCACCTGCCATTTTGGGATGAATATTGGAGATGTTTTGAGTTTATATAATGAATCGAGCTTACTTTTGAAATTTTCATGTTCATATCAAAGCAAAACAATAGATGATGAATATCATGAAATTGCTCTTTAATCACATCTTTTATTGACAGAGTGCGTTCTTAACTGTACCCATATCTAATATCACTGAAGTCAGTGCCTAATAAATCGTAACATATATTTAAAAGTAAGAAAAAGATTTCTAAAAATATTCATAAATACTGCAAGCTGATGTAAAGACAGTTCAGAAAGTAACAGACGCTATGTTATTCAAACAGGTACATTTTGAGCGGTATAGATTTATCATATTATTCTTCACTTTTCACATGTACTCATGTTAAGGATTCACATGATTGTTCCGCAGGTTCTTTGTTCTATTAACAGACACGATTTCCAATAAGCTTAATCTTGGCGACGCAACAGTGCACGTGTGTACCTATGTTATCTAGTTGTGGTATTTTTACTTTGAATGCAGCCGACTTATTTTATATTTCAATGAACAAACCGCTATTAAGTGTGTCAAAATGTTCATCATGTTCTTTCACTAAAATTTATGACAGAATCGACTAGCATCACAACCGTTGTTAGAGCTGATTTGCATCAAGGATGTTCATTGCTATGAACATCCTTGGTTGCATTAACTGACATATTCTTTCATTAAATGAAATGCTGTATTAATGACTTAGTAACTGTCTATTAAGCAGAAAATCAATATGTGTTTTACAGCATACACCATTTGCGGATCAACAGGTGGTGGGGGAGTTCCAAATACAATCTATGTTACAAAATGTTATTTTTTTGTGAGTTTATAGCAATATATATATGGTTTGAAAGGAAAGGAAAAGTGTGAACGGTTTATGTTATTTATTATGATTTTTTTCTCTTATGAAAAGATAGACGCCACAGTGGATTATCTGTAGTTCGTTATGATCAATCTCTGTATTTGTACAACACATATCAATAATAATATAATTAAACATTATTTACCAGTGGTTGATTTATTCACGATATAAGTAAGTATATTAATGAAACAATGTTATATTTGGGTTCACAATGTTTTGCATATAACATTCCGCATATTGGTACAGTCACATCCATCAAAGCGATGCCGACAACAAAAGTGGTTCAGAGTATTTCTTAGATGTTATCGTACTTGCTTCTTGTTTTTTTTATAAACCAGAATTTAACACATAAATCGTTTTGTTTGAAGGAGGTTTGTCTCCAGACATCATGGCAGATACGCAAGTGGCGACAGGCCCGATGGGCGGGGCGTCACGCTCTAATGAGTTTTCAAAGTGTTAACCTGTTAATTTCAGCATTCTAAAACCCGGGTATAACATGCTGATTAAAAGTCTAATTTATGTGTGTATTGTCTCAGTTACATGCTCATAGCAGTCTCATAAGTATTGGTACTGGAGATAATGATCTATCATTCTTAGAAAAGATACATTGCATAACCTCGTTTTAATCATGTTGAAGACGAATACCATTTCCTTTTGATTTGCCCGTTTTATGCGGACATCAGAACAAATTATATTCCCCAATACTATAATTTTCATCCAAATTGGTTAAAATTTTCTTTACTGTTAAGTACTGACAATACTGTCCTTATGCGTAAGTTTTCAACATTTATTTATCATGGTATGTTACTAAGAAATAACAATGTGTGAACTCGTATGAATCGATTGTACATTCTATTGTTTGATTTTCTGTGAAATGGTGTCTATTTTGAGAAATTGTATATGTTATAGTATAGTATTACACTAGATACGACATGTTTGAAGTTATAATTATCACAATAATATGATCCCTTCGAAAGGAGGTAAATGTACATGTATAGACGCGCGCTTCATTGTAAATTTATCTTTTGTACTAAAGGCCTGTGGCCCATAAGTATTGAACTAAACTGTGATTAATAAAAAAAATGTCTTCAGCTATGAAAAGGACACATGTAAACCTAAGGCTAACAAAGAAGAAATTAATTTGGAATGCATTTCATAGATTCAGGATTTGAGTACTTGTTTCTCAAATCGCTGAAAGAGGTTATGTAATTTTTTTTTCCTAAGAATGATAGATATTTATCTCCAGTACCAGTATCTATCGGTACTGGAATCTAGCATTAATAAATCATCATAGACATATATAGGGCAAACTGACAAAGGTTCGGACACCAACCGAAGGCGCCCGAACTTCGGACACTTTTGATTAGAAGATGACACAGTTATACGTGCAATAACTACATGTCATTTGATTCAAAATGTTTCTTTGCCATCTATCGTGTTATATATATTTCCCTTTATAAACATTTTATTATCGTACCTATTTCCAAACTTACTTTTTCAGACAGGGGCAATAAGCCGGTTCATGGAGGAAACTGGCGAAATATTTGTTTTCATGTAAATGTTTGCACAAATTTCAGGTAATGTGGGAAGCGCCAAAAGATCATATGCTTTATTTCTTTTAAAATGGAAACTACTATCTAATCAAATTTGGATAAATATTTGCAATTAAAAAAAAGTGAATTATGAAGTAAATATCGGGATATTTGAAAGATATTAAAATTTTTGACCATGTGTCGGACACTTATCAATTTTCTTTATAGAGAATTGAAAAACATATAAATTATCTAACAATTGCTAAGGAAACATAGCGAAACATTCAACCAACACATATTACAAAATTATTCACTCTTTAATCATTTAGTTTAGCCTGTACAGTGTTTTTGCGTCAATGCTTGCAAATGCCATTGTGACGTCATCAGATTCTATAGTGGCGCATTCGGGAGTTGCCGAGAAGTTTTTCTTCGGAAAGGAAGCCCTATATTATCAAAACATTGAATCATATTTGCAAATAACCGGTTTTATCATTGTAAATAAACGAGTTAATGTGTGTTAAGTGATAAAATTAACCTTTTTGAGGCATATATTAAAGCTGTGATGTATGCGAGAGTGGTATTGTCCGAGGTTAGGTCAAAACTGTCCGAACCCCGGGCGAGTTGATATACACAATCAAAACCGTTATTGTCAGTTAATCTACAAATATTTCTACAAAAATAAATTCCTAATGGCATAATTGGCTTAAAATGTTTTCTTCCAATGATAATTTACAATACGATCTTCGAAAATATCTGGATCGATACACCGTCCGAACCTCGGTCAGTTTGCCCTATCTATTTCTGTTGAATCTGTTTATTCACAATTTTAAAGCAAGAAGACAACAATCTTTATTAAATAAAATGCTCGAGAGTACTGCACTTTACCAGGCGCTAGTAAACTAATATAGTAAACGCTATATAACCAACCCTGACGCTAAACAAGCTAACCCTAAGATCGTCGACAGGTAAGAAAGTATGATTTTAGTGCGCCGGTTAAAAATGCATTATCCGCCAATTAAGGCTAATGGATGTATAAATCAAATAAACATATTACAAACGTGATGTCAATAACGATTGTGTGATGTAGGAATGAGTTTATGGACTTATGGACCACCAGTAACACAATAATTAGACCTTAGACCTTAGCAGTTAATCAACTCAAGCAATAATTGATTAGTGTAACACTTAATATTTGGTACGTCGTTATTACAGTGGATTACATGATTCAGGCTATTCGTAGTAGGTAAAGAACGCATATATTGCGAAAAGGTGTGAGAGAGACATGGTTGCATTATAATATAAGTGATGAAATAAACGTTTAACCATAGAAATCCGAGAGCTAAATTCTACATCTACCCATGTTGTATCATGAAAACACGTTGTAGAGCACCACAATTAAAACAAATCTTATCTTACCTCTTGTGCGAATCGTCAGAGAAGAATAGTTGAGGGCGGGTAACGAACGGCAGACAGAATACAGATCTCAATTCTTGCGACTTCCTGGCTGGATGTTGTATGAACGTTTCGGTTCGCGCACTGGGCTTATAAAGGTCAGAAGGAGCCATGAAAGTATGTTTGACCCAGGTCATTAGCATATATATAAATTGATACTATTAGTTTGATTGGCTACCATGTGTCAAAGCCCATCGAGTACACCTTTTACAGAGCAATTAGCCCCGCCCCCTGCAAGACGATTGGCTGATATAATTGAGGGGACAAGTTCTCCACCGTGAAGAGAAATTATATAATTTTAGACTAAAAATCACGTGTTTCTGAAAGAAATTGTGTTTTTATTCAACCGTTTGTACTATAAATGTCAAATACACTATCTAATGGAAATAAAAAATATTCACCTTCTTATCATCATTCACCACCTATAATAGTTTTATCATTTTAAACTTTTTTCTCATAATATAAAAACAAATCTAACGTCATGAGTAATGAAGTTCTTAAAGACAAAATAATTTTTATTCATTTATTATATGCAAAAGTATTTTATCTTTGATAGTAGTTGGTGTAATTTATATTTATTTCCTTCTATTGACAAATATATTGTACGGATAATGTGAACAAAATATTAGGAGCTGCAGATTAGGTTTTTAAACTGTTAATTCTTGCATCTAGCAAGAATTACACTGAATGCCATTCCTTCTCTAAAGCAATGCATTCCGTTTGAAAATGATAATTACTTTCATAACTTTCCTACCACTAATATAAGTTTTGTTGTGGTTATTTTAATCTCACGGGAATTTTTGTTTAAAGATTCTGAAAACATTATTGGTGAAAGTTGATTGTTGTTTATGCATTCATATAGACAAGGCGACTTGAAACAAACCGTTTCCATTTAAATTTAAATTCAATTGCACTTGAGACGTAAATGTGATAACAATGACCCATAGCTTCAGATTTGATAGGATGAATTCCATTATTAGTAAAAAGGTCATTGCATCACACGGTTCGCCAACAAAGGGTCTATTAATCAAAACATCTCCGTATCAACAAATTTTGCTCTGATACACAGATTACAATTATGAGCATTCTCAACACTGCGTGATGCAGGAACAAGTTTAAGACAAAAAGCAACAGGAAAATGAGTAATAGTTTTTATAAAATATGGTTTAAAAAATATTTTATTTCTTGAAGTTAAAGGGGATCGGTAAACAGGCATGAAGCCTATCGGGATACCTCTTCTATGCAAAAAGGTACATTCATTCATCATCACTGACAAAAACAAAGTCATTGACATAATAGCAATTTATGGTGAACATTATAAAGAACGGGAAATCGATTTGTAAGGGTAAAATAGTAATGAATAGATTATACAATTTCCATATTTCTAATTTCCAAATACAATCTGAACATCATAACCATCTGCGTAAAAGAAAGACAACATTGATCGAAGTTGAGCATTATTTTGGCATATGAATAAAAAGTGAATGATATTCTTACAATGATGACCACAAGAACAGCTTGAGATGATTTGTAAGAACCGATTAAATTTATGTGCATTTAAATCACAGCAGCCGAGTGTTAATTCACAGTGTATATTTGAATGCATCTATTTCTGAAAACATGATGTACATTGCACTGTGCACTTCGGTGAAAGTGTTCATTTTAAACGCGGCTGTGGAGTCACTGTTCCTTACTATATCGTGGAGCATATTCCATTCCAAAAACATATTTTATTATGACATTCGGTAAGGCAAAGCGGTACTTGTAGTATCATGTTACATGATCCTCTTTCATACATGGATACAGAGGATAAGTTTAATTGACTTAAATCTGATAGATACCTAGGGGCATTATTATGATTCTTTTGAATGTCAACCCCTTGTTTTATCAGGTAAAGCTTTGAGATTGTAAAAGTGACACAGAGTATCTTTCTTAACATTTTATTTGGTCTTGATAAGCTACAAACATCCTAATATGCTACAATGAACAAAGAAGTTGTCATCCATATATTCCTCAGCATTATTGTCATCCCAACTTCTAAAATGCCTCTCAAAGAAGTTATCTAATATGCTGATTGAAGTTTATATCTCATCACTGGACTTGCAAAAATATCCATTTATGCATAATATCTCTAAAATGCTTGTTTTATGGAAAAATCATGAAAACATCTCAAATACGTTTGATATTCGAAATAATGCATCCAATTGCATCTACCTATTAGTTACAATACCTAATAAACACTATCGAATCGAATATATCTTCCTGTCAGCTTATGATAAGGTTTCAACATTACGTTTGGCGAAATTGCGCGCGCCACTCGAGTCATATTGTCCGGTTTTCGATCAAAATCTCGACTTTGAATGGCCTTTTTTTCGCTCTAATGTACTGATTGACCTTTAACTTGTTATTTTCAGTAACAATAAGTGGTTCCCGATGTAATAACGTCGATTTCAAAATTTGACATATGTGGTCCTATCAACATACTCTGTGTCTCTTTAAAATTGGGTGTTGTGGATCATTTCACTAAACCTTTTTATGCGAAAAAAACCCCTAAAGGTTTGTAGTATGCGGAAGATAAATGTAACCTTTTTTAAATGTGTTACATTTACAAGCATTGGTCAATTTTGTAAAGCCATTTTACAGCTAACTTACTTTCATCACGTGTTTGCTACAATTGTTTTAACATACTCGATTGTTAAGAATATCTGTTTTTGACTGCCAAGTTAAACTTTCCGATCAGCTAAATGGTAAAACCAAAACTACCATATGGTGCCGAATTTTTGGGTTACGGAAACACTGTAAAGTTTTGTTAGTATAGTGAAGGTTAAAACATCTACATCCCGTTTCGATCTCCAGTTTCAATTATCCACATCGTATTGAGGCAAGTATTGATCGCTTGAAACGTGGGAGGCTGAGGTTGGATTCGGTTGTTATAATAGTTTTAAAAGTCTTGTAAGTTGTCAGTTTTGGTATGGTATACATAATCATGTCAAGTCACAGGTATTCAACTGCTTTCAATAAAAGAAAACGTTATGATTATGTAATTTGTTGTCAAATTTTAATCAGCTCGCGTGATAACTTGAGTGGGGAAAATGAAGTATCAAGCTTCTAGCAAAATTATTATGTTTTACGCTATTGAAATGTTCTTAACATGCACGATTTAGGGACCGGTCATTTATTACTCTGTGTCTCTTTAAAATTGGGTGTTGTGGATCATTTCACTATTTTCACTGTCATTTATTACAGGAGGGGGGAGTAGGCCGGGGGTTTTCAGGGGAGGGTAATAAAATAATATACATCATTTAGGGGAGGGTCATGAAAAAAATTACAAGAGTTTGGGGAGGGTCATTTTATAATAGACAAGAATGATACCATCTTTCATTGAAAACTTTTACATGTCATTACAAAGATTTTTGGGGGGTAAAGTTCAAAGTATTTTTCATTTTGAGTAGTTCAGGAGTAGAATTCCAAAATAAGACTTCCCTTAAAACGGTTAATATAAGCCACACGACTTCTAACCCATGTTCATAGAACAGCTGAACTGAACTGATAGCTATACAAGGGCAATTTATATACATGGGTTGTATCTTGATAAGATATCTAGATGCAATGTCAACCCTGATATAGAATATTGTAGTTAAAGAACCAGTGATATAATTAATCACAATGATCATGTTAGTCTTTTTCTGAGAGTGACATTTTTTATGATATTATACAAATTTATAAAACCTATAACTTGATTAATATTAATAAATCTTCAATATTGGTCAGTGGATATATCCTAGCAACTGTTTAAAACTTATTATTATGAAACAGAGAAAATATAAATATTAAATGAATTCAAATGTTGATTCTTGAATTACCGATATAAGGAACATTTTCTGTTTTTATGCAGCCATCGTATTGTCCGTATATATGCGTTAGTATCCCATTTACTTGTCAATCTCATAGTTCAGATTCTTCTTTTCAAATATGATTAAACCTATCAACGTTATCTTTATGAGTTATAGATGTGCCTTGTTACCTTCATACATAGTCAACTCCTTGCTTTCATTTTCAAAATTTTGTTATGAAGTGAATTGTCTAACTCAAACTTATTCAACTTATTAGACTTATTATATTCAAATGTAAATGTAAATTTTGACATATTGAACCTATTTTGTAGCAAAAATTACAGAAGTTGTTGAAGGTGCGTGGTAATGTTTTGTGTATGGTGAAATTCCATTTTGCTCAGTTTTTTGGTTTTGGGAAGGAAAATCGTTGACATGTTTATCAAATTTTACATACATTTATCAGCCCTTTGGGTACAAAAGCTTATATCCAATGTTTTTATCATATATCATACAACCTTTTGGCATGAAAAAAGTTAAATATATTTTTTAGTCTTATATTGATAGTTTGATATTGATAGATTTTCCCTTTTGCTATTTAGGTCTGACCTTCTTGTTTAGATTTTAAACTTATAGTATGTACCCCTGACTAATCAATTCCCGATTCTTATCTTAGAGACAATGCATTCTAGGATATATATAAGGAAATATTCATGTCAACCTTCTATCAAATCTTTAAATGAAATGTATTATTTTGTCTTCACTAAAAACCAATGTCCATTATTTTGACAGTGAGTCGAGTCTATGAGGAAGTCATTTTGTCCCAGGCATATTTCCCAAATTATACATTTATATACTGACAATCTTAGCGTAAATGTGTATATTATAACATTCAATTAATTATTATTTAAAGTGCTAACGAATTGGTTAAAGTAGACCCTAAAGTAAATTTCAAAAGTCAAATTATATAACATTTTGAAGATATGAATTAGGGGAGGGTCATGAAAAAAATACAAATAATCGGGGAGGGTTATATTTGTATGTACAAGCCCAAGTGAAAACCTCACGGCCCACCACCCCCCCCCCCCCCCCCCCCCCCCCCCCCCCCCCCCCCGTAATAAATGACCGGTCCCTTACTGCTGCTCCCCTCTTTCCAACACCCGGATATCGGAATAGAAACGTGTTTCTTGTGGAAAACACAAGATGACTAGGATTGTAATTTATCATCAAAACACTGGATATTCACTCAAAGACTACTATTCTTGGGTGGAATATCTTTCTGCCTGTGAAGTTATGTAAGAATATACTCAGGGAGACCATGCAGGTGTGCTTCAATTAACAATGCTTAACCGTTAGCGGCGCGCTGACAGTACGTGTGATGTAATGATATGAATAACCAATGCGTCGGTGTTCCTTGAAGATAATTACCGCCGTGGAAATTAAGACATTGTGTATTGACATTTGAATTATGGCACATGATTGATCCAATCGACTCTGTCTTTAAAATTGCCAACACAGAGTCACCTGAGAACGAGACTGTTCTATATCCACAAAACCTTGTTCTGAGGCAATGGACCTTAAAGTTTTGATATCCGTCTTTTATATACTTTGCAATGAAACTTTTCCAATTATTGCACCAGTGTTGGATATACGTAGGTGAAAGGAAAAATGTTAAAATTGTTCCTGATTATGAAATTATTCCCAAAAAATTACATTTGGAGATAAAACATATTACTTAACGCAGTGAGAGGTTTCCTTACTTCAAGAGTGTTCTATGTCCAAGAAACATTAAAACGATTACCAAAAATTAACACTAAGTGCACAAAATTAAATCTTGTTTTTTTCTAAAGATTTCAACAAGATATTAAAATATAGTTTCAGGGACCATATAAGTGAGAATTTTCTTATTAATCGCATGTAAGAGGCCATTTTTACGACTTCTTTTTCACTCTAAATTTTAAAGAGTTGATGAATGATGTATTTTCACCATTTGGACAAACATCTCACTTATCACAAAATGACGCGAAGTTGAAGAAAAATAACAAGCATTAAGACAACAAACGATGGCCAAGTTATTCATTAAAGGGAGGGATTCATTTAGCTTATCGGTAACTCGGGACAAAAGAACGGTGCCATATAAAATATAATATAAGTTTAGGTAGTTGCGACAAACAAACGAGTAGGCCTATAGTATAAGTATAGTATAAGGGTAGGATCTATGCGCAGGTATGTCTTTCTAACGCTGTATATAAGCGATACATGTCCCTGTGGTTTAAACCTGGCAGGTGAATCAGTGATAATGTCAGACTAATGTATGATATCATATATGAACTAAAAAAAACAGGCCTTTTGATTCTTATCGATTTTGAAAAGCTTTTGATACTGTTTCTAAAGATTTCATAATGAAAGTTCTAAAAAAATGGGTTTTAGACTCAATATCATAAAATGGACCAATATATTGATGCAAAATGCAACTTCTTGTGTAATCCAAAATGGCCATCTCTGCTCTTTCTTTCCAAAATGAACGTGGTTGTAGACAAGGAGACCTATTGTTTGGGTGACTGAGATTTTAGGAACTAAGATAACAACAAACAAACATATTAAAGGTATCATAATCAATTATGAGGAATATAAGATGCGACAAAAAGCTGGTGATACTCAATTAGATCTGAAAATAGCCTTAAAGCAGCTCTATAAACTTTACATAAGTTATATAAAATGTCTGGTCTTAAAATAAACATTGAAAAAACAAAACTGTCTGGAAAGGATTAATGATTGAAAGCAAAGTAAAATTATGTCCAGAAAGTAATTTAGACTAGATTGAAGGTGATTTTAACATCCTTGAAATATATGTCAACCCTAATTTGGAAAACTTATGGGTAATCGATACCAGAAAAAGATAAACTATTATCATCAGACTTCTTGAGGATTGGAAAATAAGAAAATTAACATTACAAGGGAAATTATATTTTTAAAAACACTTGTAATATCAAATCTAGTACACATTTTTTCTGTATTGCCTACTCTCCCAACAGATTTCATTAATCAGTTGAATAATATCATTTATAATTGTATGTGGGATGGTTAGAAGGACAAAATTAAAAAACAATCATATGTAGAAAATATGAAGAAGGTGGATTTAGAATGACAGATATAAAATCTTTAATTAATGCACTTAAAGTATCCTGCCTGGTTTAGTACCATAAGACAGAATTCCTAAAAGACAGAATTCCCAAAAGACAGAATCAATCACCACATTAATTAGCTGAGCAGTGCTGACCACCCCTTTTTAATCAATGAACTGACCCGATCCGCTTTATGCACTAAACACGTTGTAAGTCATGTCATAATAAAACATCTGTCTGTCTGTCTGTCTGTCTGTCAAGTCAAGTTGTAGATATTATTGCATTTTACCTGAGACGATAATGATGATTTCAACCAATTTCCTCTAGTTCTATTTAGGAGTATATAAACAAATATGCATGGTCGCAAAAAGGTGCGCCCTAGTTACTTCTGGGTGGATGTAATAATAACAATAATACATAAACATTTTCATCTCATTAAAATACTCTAAGGCGCTTTACAATATAAAGAATAAAATGAGTTATGAAAAGTAAAGAATTAGGAGTAAAATCATTTTATTATTATTATATATGTTATTATAAACTCAATTTTTTTTGTCTGTAGCAGATATATTTTTACTGCAGCATACTATAGGCATCTCCGACACCATAATGCCTGATTTATGGAAACTGGTTTCAATTCTATATTTTTGCTGTTCGTATTGCATATTGTGTCAAGTTTGAAATCTGTTGTATCTAGGAGCGGTGTTCAAATAAGCCTTCTTGCTTGTTCATCAATGCAATAAAATATGTTTAAGCCACATGTGTATAAATGTGTTAAAGAGACAACAACATATCTAGTGGATGAAATTGTGCTTCATGTTAGATAGTATAACAAGTGAAAAACATAAACAATTCTTTTATCTTAATGTGCTGTTCCATTATTCTAAAGGGTAGAGGCCATGTTACACATAATTTGTCAACCATGAAAAGTGTTGTTTTAATGCTGTCTTTTGAGACGATACCCTTTTAGAAAGATATTTCTTAAGGGGGCACAAATAAACAGTCATGTAATAGTTGACAACCAATTCTAGAATGATGTTTTAGCTTTGTTGAGTAAATATTACAAAACACAACATATGATAAATACATCTCTTCTAGAAGAGATATAAGTTTAGCCTTTATGGTTAAATCACTAATTTCGAAACAGTAACCCGTTAATTGAGAATTGGTTCAATAGGGGTATTCACACAAATAAGAGATATTTGGCTTGATCGTTCATTTTTGCCTTTTAATGAATTGAAACATCTTTATCACATAGGTGGCACAGTCCTTGAATATAAAAAGATAATTTGGAATAATTATCTCTAAGGCATGGAAAACACCCTTTTAACTATGAAACTTGCACACAAAACATTTCATTGTACCAAACTCTCCAAGAATTACTCTCACAAAAGAAGGATGTAGGAATTTTATGTTAACCTTATTTCTGATGACACACCACCTTAAGTTTTGTCAAAAATGGGAGAGATAACTGAATTTATATATTTCATGGAATGATGTGTTTAAGAAAAATTGTACTAAAAAGTTAAGCTTTTTGGCATTCAATACAGAATAATTAATAGAGCAATCTACACTAAAATGATCTGTTGCAAAGGAAAATAATAGATACAAATACCTGTTAATTTTGTGGTACTGAACCTGAACACCATGAGCACGTTTTCATTAAATGTACACATGTACATGAATTTTGGAGAAAGGTTGAAAAATGTATTACTCCGCATATTCCATACTTTGATATTATTTCAAAAGTCCGATCAGTCTCATTCATTTTTCCATCAGCCAAAAAATACATTCATATCACCAGTATTAAACAGAACAATTATCAATTGACAGATTTGTAAATATTATCAAGGATTTTATCAAAGTTGAAAAAAATATTGTATAATGCTTTACCTTAATTTCATGCTAAATGGAAAACCTTTATCAATGTGATATGATTACATGTATATTGTACCAATGTTGCTAATATTTTAAGGGCGCTTCATCATATAACACTGTAATACTTGACTCAAATGTATACCTGCGGAAATGAATTGAATAAAAAAGATTGAAAAAAACTCATTGCCCCCGAGAGACGCATAAATGAGGCAAATTAGGGCGAACCTCCTCGCGAGAGCCAAATATATGCGACACTTGAAAGCAGCGCTTTTTCAGCGAGAGACGCAAATATGTATCGCTTCTACTTGTTTTAGCAATGAGGTCGTTTTAAACATAATTTGGCAACTATAACCCAAAACGTATATATCCTATGCAAGACATGTCCTTTGTTCTCAATAACAGACAGTTATTAATGTGCTTTGGTAGGAATGAATGGTCGGTTTTGGAGAATGATACACCATTTAGTGAAAAAAACCATTATATCAGATAATATATTGTTAGAATTTAACACAGAAATAAGCTTATGTATAACATAAATCTCGCACATATTTAACAAGGTAATCATGCCACTTGACAGTAATATCCTGTTAATTCCCTTCAGTGATATAGATTGATGTAATTATCCCTTCGTCATCTAATGAATTCAATCTCTTTTACCAATCATCAATAAAAGCTGAATCTAGATTTAACTACGAATAACATCCAATTAAATCATTATCATAATAGATTGACCTTCAAATAACACTTTCTTAAGATGCACAAGTACATACGCTACAAAATTTAGTAGAACAAACACGTGCAAATGCTTTCATTGGACAATAGTCTTCACGTAGCCACTACCTGTTAGCTACCTACTGAATAACTGTCTATTCCATGATCCCCGCTTGTTTTTTTCATTCATATTTGCATTAAGTGCACAATATTCTCTTTGCATGTGTTATTCTGTCGTGTAAAGTTTGCATTCTAAAACTATTTTTCAAAGAGATTTAAGTACGTAAAACATTTTTTAAAGGTTGATATGCGTATGTTATAGTGTGACATTCTACATGTATGACATATTAGTTCTTTAGAGTTTACAAATAGGATGGTTTGCGTGTTCATTAACATTTCAAAAGGTAAATTAGAGTTTTGTTTTTACCTTTTGTTGAATGTCTGAGACTGTTTGGGAACTGACAGTATAAATACAAGATACATTTTCATATCATATTCAGAATTCATTCAGGGCCAAAATGATATAGATATAAGTACAATAAGTCAATCTGTTTAAGCTGTGAAGTTACAGGACTTGCTCATCAGAAAACATAGACCACTTCCATCACGTGGAACAGACTTAAGATCTATTGACAAGTAAATGTTTATTCATATGTCAATAAACTACAGAAGAACAAATCACCTTAAATTAATAACAATGGTGCAAATTACAAGATAACATCTCTGTATTCTCTGTTTGATATCCCTATTCAAACCTATTTCTTTCCCGACTTATCTCCATGAAACAATAAATCAATCAAAACTTTATAGTAGACTAGACAGCTTCCTTCATCCCGTACTGTGAGCTAATTAACAGTTTCTCCGACAAGGGGCCTAGGCGTTGAGCCGTGAAGCATGTCAGGAGTTAATGCAAACACCGCATTCTATACAGTGTCAAGAGGGCTAGATTCTGGAGGCCATCATTTGGATTTAATCGTAAGCAATTACTAACTCTTATGATGTAAAATATGTTGGTGGAATACCAATAACTAAATGCCTTGAAAGCTGATAATAAGCAAACTGAGAAACTGATTGACATCTGACTCAGGGTCACAATGGAAGCAAACTCGATCTACCGTTTCTCAGGATGTCATATAAACGAGTTTAAACCTGGCTGGTTAATTGATTTCAGATAATTTCAAAAGATTCCTTTTTAAAGGTTACTTGAAGATTATAAGTTTAAGTGGTATGCCTTTCTACGTAAATAAACAGCACATGGTCTACTGAAAAGAGTTGTGTTTGGCACAATGATCGATTTTAAAGAACCAACCAAAGACCCGTTGCTACAGCTACTGTATTTATTACTGTCTGTATAAACCGGGTCTTCTTAATCGTTTCGTGATGTTGAAACTCGTTAAAGCGGCTCTACTGTATTACCACTGACTGCATAAACGGGGTTTTGCTCAAAGAGACTAATTCTGCTTAAAAATACATATCTGCAGGATCTGTCCGAATCTATGAGTATTATATCATTTTGAACACATTTCCACATACATTAGAATAGGTACAATAAACAGAAAATGTTTTTACAGCTGACAATAAGCAAAACAAAAACGGACTGACATCTAGCTCAGGCTCACAATGCAAGGAAACTCGATCTACCGTCTCTCAGGATGTGAATAAACGAGGTTTTGGAGGGTTTGTTTTTTGATTTCACATTATCTAGTAAACTTCCTGTCGGTGACATCGCCACAAGGTGAAAACCGACGAAAAATAAATTAATTAAAGAAAACAACAATCACTGTTATCTGAACGCCTTTCTACAGTTAATGGAGGATAGAGTCCACATTCCTATTCAACCATGACTTATATAACAGATGCATCTTGTTGTAAATTTCACAAACCAAAGCAAAGCCTAGCTGGAGCGTGTCAATGCCCGTGTTTTGCGAGAAAACATGCATCCTCCTTTGGCAATTTAACTATACGATCTCTCAAATCTATGAAGGAACTCATTGACAACTAATTTAAGAAGAAGTGCAAAGATATGAACCTTATATAGAGGAATCTTAGCATATAAATACTAAACAGTTTATTGATAGTGCATTCATAAACGTTTTGCACTCTTACGATAAGGTATGACAATCATTGAAGTAAATATTTGATGTTGAATAGCAGGTCTCTCAAATCTTATATCATCTATGTAGAAAGTGATTTGATTTGAAAAACTTTAATGCTGATAGCGCAATATCAACGATTTGATATTTCAGTTGGGTCTGTCACAGACGTCGGCCATTTTAATTTGATTCTCAGCAACGGGCAGATATGACATTGATTATAGTCAAACACAACTAACACTTTATCTGTGAAATAAACTCATTGGCAAAAGAAACACTGGGTATTTTCAAACGAAGGATACAAAATTATGTATGCCATGTAAATTCGATTTCGAATGTGTTTGATAAAAAAATTATTTGGAGAATTATTGTTCATAATTTTAACCATGATGGCATGGAGCGTTTTGTTGGGGTGATAACATTGCTGTTTTCAGGTACTTTTTTGTTAATAATTATTTTGAAATTAAGTTTGAATTTCGGAAATGTATATCATAAGTTTATTTGAGATACTGTTAATGAAAAACATTCACTTTGACTTTTCTGCATTGATATGTCTTCGCGTTATAACGTCTATAAATATGCAAAAAATTACCAATTTGGCTCTCCAATCTCGCTTATTTGAGAAGATAACAAATTGATGTTTTTTTGACACGCGTTTTCTAAGGCGCCATGCAAACAAAAACATCAACACATAATGATTCAAACAAGGCAAACATAGTTGAGTTGACCTCTAAGGAAACTTTGCCACTCTGCTTCATTCACATTTATCTTACATGGAATAAAATATCGTGACAATTATGTTACCAGCGTTTCTTTAGCCCGTGAGTTTATGCTGGTGGAATACAAAATCTAATTAAAAACATTGTGTAAATATAATCGTATCAATGCCAAAAAACGCAATCTCAAGGATACAATGTCAAGTGGGCTAGTCTCTAACGGCCACCATTTCAATTTAATTCTAAGCAATGGACAAATTCACGTTTTTCATTTCATCATCGTTAATACTTCACTTGTAAAAAGTGTCCGTGTGACATGAACTATGTATTTCTAATGATTTTTTTCTAAATTGACAAAAGTGGAAGCAAATATGCAATCCACATGATACACTGTCAGATTGGCGTGTCTCAGATGCACATGATTTTATAGGCAAGTGGCGCCCACATGAAAGGAATTTTGAGTTGCACACCATTGACATATGCGGCATCAACCACCAAAAACCTTTGAAAAACGCTGGTTACAAAAATTTGAACATGGGAAAATAACTTTTTTTAATGGATTGAGAATTTAAAGAAATATAAATTATTAGGTGTATGAAAAATGTGACTCTCAACATTATCTATATTTGAATCGACCACACATCCCCCACTCCTCTATCACACAATCCAAACCCCCCCCCCCCCCCCCCCCCCCCACCCCCCCCCCCCCCCCCCCCACCCCCCCCCCCCCCCCCCCCCCCCAATTTTTATTTTCATGCTTCTATGACAATTACAAAAGAGAGAGAACATGAGCATCAAGAGGTTTAAAAGTGTCATATGATATAAATCATGCGTTTTCCTTTATTTGTGCATATATCTTTAACTGGGCCAATACCTCGACCCATTGCCAACTCTAAATCTGAATAAATATTCCCTTTTATTTCATGAATAAGTTCATCAGTTTGAAATTCATGAAACACAACTCTTACAACGGTTATGATGCTAGTCGTTTCTTTCATGAAATTTATTGAAAAATACGTAGGTACCAGTGAGAAACTCAATTGTACCAATTCTTCCTCAAACTGAAACTGTAGCAACATAGGTCACTACAAAGAAGAGCTAACAGTCATATCACGGCTCATTCGAATCTTAGAGCCTTACAGGGTGGGGGAAATTTTTAAATTTTGATATTTGGAAGAGGTTCAACGAATAACTGATAGAACATCGCATAAATTCAAATTTGCGCGGTTAGCAATGTAAGGAATCCGGTGATTGGCCAACAATCCTGACAACTATCCAATCAGAGCGCTCCTAGCTTAAACATACAGCTAGCAGCTTTCAAGATGACATTTGAACCAAGCCTGACTGACTGACTAACGGATCGAGGATAGATGCAGAAAACAACATAATCGGACATATTAGACGAGTGAGATTTAGTATTTAAATACGTAAGTACATTTTTTTCCACAATTGCAAAAGGACGAAACTCTAATCCTAAAACCAGATATACCGCTTATTAAGAATGGATAAATTCAAACGTTAGAGGCAACCAATTATCAATTTCAGTTGACCTACATCAATACTAATTATGCTTCATTTTATATAAATATGTTTGGAAAACATTTTACATTATCATTATTTCCTTTCTGTAAAATGCAATATAATCTTCTTTGGAATCAGAAAATTCCCATATGCAATGCCATTTGAAAACAAACGGACATCTATTTGAATAAAGGTATTGAAAAAAACATTTTATGAGCGCTTCATTTTAACATGAACAAGAGTTACCTCCCTGCTCATGGTCACTGTGACCATCTTCGTATATCAGCTCATACCCTAACCCTAACCCTAAACCCTAACCCTAACCCTAACCCTAACCCTAAACCCTAACCCTAACCCTAACCCTAACCCTAACCCTAACCCTAACCCTAACCCTAACCCTAACCTAACCCTAAACCCTAACCCTAACCTAACCCTAAACCCTAACCCTAACCCTAACCCTAACCCTAACCCTAACCCTAAACCCTAACCCTAACCCTAACCCTAACCCTAACCCTAACCCTAACCCTAACCCTAACCCTAACCCTAACCCTAACCCTAACCCTAACCCTAACCCTAACCCTAACCCTAACCCTAAAACTAAAGAAACTGCAAGCTATCTGTCGGAAATATCAAACCTTTTCTCAAAAATGATTGGGGTTACCCACCTTGCGGCATTCATATCTCACGGAACGTTTGAGATAATTTCAAATTTTTTTCTCCATTTTGTAGAGGAGTAAATTGTCTTCATTTCAATGTATCATTTGTCTATGCGCGCACAATGATAAAGAAGCGGCAGCGATGCACGGAATAAATGACATCGTCCACCCGCGCTACTTGCGCGCCGGCGTTCGCTAATTGAACTTGTATTTAACTCCCGCACCTTGTGGCACTCATATCTCACGAACCATTAGAGATATTTTTATAATTTTTATATCAACTTGTAGAGAAAAGAATTGTCTTCATTTCCATGTATCATATGTCTATGCGCGCACAAAAATAAAGAAGCGGCAAGCGAAAGATAAGTGATCGTTCACACGCGCTACTTGCGCTCCGGCGTTCGCTAATTGAACTTGTATTTAACTCCCGCACCTTGCGGCACTCATATCTCACGAACCATTAGAGATATTTTTATAATTTTTATATCAACTTGTAGAGAAAAGAATTGTCTTTTTTTCCATGTATCATATGTCTATGCGCGCACAAAAATAAAGAAGCGGCAAGCGAAAGATAAGTGATCGTTCACACGCGCTACTTGCGCTCCGGCGTTCGCTAATTGAACTTTTGTTAACTCGCGCACCTTGCGGCACTCATATCTCACGAACCATTAGAGATATTTTTATAATTTTTATATCAACTTGTAGAGAAAAAAATTGTCTTATTTTCCATGTATCATATGTCTATGCGCGCAATGAAGAAGCGGTGCGCGCTCTACTTGCGCTCCGGCGTTCGCTAATTGAACTTGTATTTAACTCCCGCACCTTGCGGCACTCATATCTCACGAACCATTAGAGATATTTTTATAATTTTTATATCAACTTGTAGAAAAAAGAATTGTCTTTTTTTCCATGTATCATATGTCTATGCGCGGACAGGAATAAAGAAGCGGCAAGCGAAAGATAAGTGATCGTTCACACGCGCTACTTGCGCGCCGGCGTTCGCTAATTGAACTTGTATTTAACTCGCGCATCTTGCGGCACTCATATCTCACGAACCATTAGAGATATTTTTATAATTTTTATATCAACTTGTAGATAAAAGAATTGTCTTTTTTTCCATGTATCAAATGTCTATGCACGCACAAAAAAAAAGAAGCGGCAAGCGGAATTAAAGACTTTCTTTTGATGACTGTGGGAAAAAAAATATGAGGCGCATCGTAATGTTTTTTTATATATTTATAAAGAGGCACAGTGTATCTAGAAGTCCATGTAAAAAGAATTATTCTGTGTGCATAAATAAACATTTTACAAGGCTCTAAATAAAAATCCGGGATCCGCGAAATAGATACACCAATTGTTGTAAACGACCCGGGACTCGCTACATAAACATATTCAGTGGGCGGTGCAATCAGGATATGACGGTGGCTGGCACCGGACAAAACAATGTCGCCACGGGGGCTAGTTGAGCAAAAATATATAGCCGCATCGTAAGGGTTAAGCAATTTGGTCAAACTTTTACAAAAATGGTTTCCTTCGTTTTTGGGTTGAAAATCAGCTAAACTTTGCTTGTGGAGGTGTACAGAGCATGTAGATGCGTCCTAACCATGTTTTAAGCAAATTTGATATTTTTGACGTTTGGAGTCAATTTTAAGCAATTTGGTCAAAATTTTACAAAAATGGTTTCCTTCGTTTTTGGGTTGAAAATCAGCTAAACTTTGCTTGTGGAGGTGAACGGAGCATGTAGATGCGTCCTAACCATGTTTTTTGGCAAATTTGATATTTTTGATGTTTCGGGTCAATTTTTAGCAATTTGGTCAAAATTTAGCAAAAATGGTTTCCTTCGTTTTTGGGTTGAAAATCAGCTTAAGGACATACCCTACCCAGAAATAAAAATATTTAGATTTTTCTGAAAATAAGCATGTTTGTTCAACTGAGTGTGCTGATTTCAAAAATCAAATAAAAAAAGGGGGTCACCATGCTCGTTTTTGAGTAAAATCGATTTAAAAAATAACATTTTTGTGAAAAAAGCCAAAAAATATCAATTTTTTTATTTGAGCATAATTTGTGTGTGAGCGTGAAATATGGATACAATTCGATGCTAAAAGTGAGAAATAAAACAGTTGTCCATGTTTACCACAAAAATGTTTGATAAAAAAGGCATTTTAATATTTTTTTCAGATTTATGAATCGTACAAAATCGTTTTTTTCACCCCAAAAATTAACAGATTATCTAAAAAAATAACTTTCCAAAATTTAGAATTTTTTAAAATTCTCATAATATGAACTTGACATCATAAGAAACTGAAAATCGAAGAAAAAAATGGGGGTCACCGTCGAAAAATAGCGACCTTTTTCCCGTTGAAAATAAATATAGGCAGTGAAAAAATGTCTACGGCAGCCGGAGCGAGTCTAGAATGCCGCCCCAGCCGGAGCGAGTCTAGAATGCCGTCGGTTTGTTGACGGCTTATGCAATATCGGTAAAATGATATAATTTACCCAGAAGACACTTTACTAACCTCTTTATCTCTTTTATTTTTCCACAAATTAAAAAAATACTAAATATAAACAACAAAGTATCCGGGGTATTGACTGTGCGACATATGAAGTCACTGAACAACGAATCAAGTGTGAACATTCGCATTGTGCATTTCATTAAAATATCACCCACTGGCCCGCATGAATGCCTTTCGGTGTTCTTCACAAATCTATGAATTGCCTGTTATATATATAGCTGTTATATTTTCACTATCAAAATCTACCAAAGAAGCATTATTTCAAAAGGACTGCAGACAAATCTGTGAACAAACGATCGACGACACAAAGAGTACGAGGGCTTCATGTAAACTTCCGCTTAGACTGCACTTCGTTCTTGACGATTTTTTCGTTACACACATTCTTTGTTCAACTTTGCAAAATTTACGGTGAATATCAGTTTTATTCGTTAATAAACTGTTATTATCTTCTGAAAAGTTTTTCTCGAAAACTTGGAATATAAAGACATCTTTGTCTTGATAAGAATGGAGCCCGAACCAAGTCTAGCTCACATCAAGCGATGTGGTTCGATCAGTTCGTACACAAAACAAATTCTACCTTCGCGTCGACATCTAGAGCATAACGTCCAAAGAGTTTTTATGTGGCAAAATGTGATAAATCAACAGGTTGCATACTTTGACATGTTGGAAACTTTATAAAATATTCAATCTATTGAAATATTTTTCTATCTTTTCCTAAGCTTGGGTCTCAATTTCTCAACAAAACAAATCAAAGAAATCTATTTTAAAAAATAATTTTATTTCAGCAAAACTACTTTTAAAATTTATGTGGCCTTGTTTAACCGAACTCAGTACACTATGCCATAATAATTATTAATTTTATTACAGAATGTTAGCATGTTTCATATACCTTAATTGTTTCACATGTACAATTATCATAGTTAACACATTTTCTTGTCAATTCCTAAACTTAAACTACTTATAATGTAACAGCCAGGTAGCCATGATTGGGATTTAATTGTTTTTATTAGTAGTTCAAACTGATGGCTAAGTGGCACAGTTTTAAAACATGGACCATGATGCAGTTGGCAAGTCTGTTGTATTATGTGTTTCAAGTTCCAGGAAAGTGCACAATGGGCAGTGACAATCACACCACTGCTGCTGCATCAAAATCTGCAATAATAAAAACATAGCACAATGATCATATCAATCAAACCTTTTTTTATTCTTTTTTTTTCATTTTGAAACAATAAGTGCATTGATACACTTGATGAGAGTTTTCAATAAGAAGAGACACTGCAGTTACAAATATGATTTTGAAACATTTGCTTTTCTAAAATATAGGTAAAAAGAAAATTCAAAGAGAAAACATGTTCTGAATCATAATGCAATGCCAGTTCCAATGAATGAGAAACATCTATTCATTTGATTTGTAAATTCAGGACATATAAATCTTGAGAGAAACTGAGAATGACTTTACCTAAAACTGTAACTATAATCCTGAAAATTTTGATTTAGCAATTGATCAGATCAAATTACAATTTGTGTTTAAAAGTTGGTTAATTTGGTGCATTAGTTTCTGAAAAGTTTGCTAATTGATAGACATTTGTTAATGATGATGATGTTCATTGATATACAATTATGCATACAATATAGAATATATGATACTTTTTGGTAATATTGAAATTAAATCAACTTTTATCTCAGTTTTCCAGTTAGGAATAAGGTGTATAAACTAATGATAAACTACAAACATTTATTTTAACATACTCATGTTAATCTTCCAAAATAATTTGATTGCCTTCCAATCTTTGAAATAAATAATTACATTAAATTCATAAAATAAACATACTGAAAAGTTATGAACTCAGATAAAATCCAAATAATGAATAAAAGATATTCACAGCTCATTACACAAATCAGTTTTGTAATATATTTCTTTAAATTGTAATATGAGAAATTATGCCATCTCAAATCTTAAGATGAAGACAGTAAAATTGATTTTAATCTATCTTTGGCATAATTCTAAAGTTTGAAAAAAATTAAAAAGAGTTTCTTTGGGGGTTTTTTTCAGTCAAATATTTAGCTGTCAAATCTTCTTATAGACTTGCCTAAGCTTGTATCTTTATATTTTATCTTATTTTCCAGTAGGGTCTGACTGACAGACTAAATTAGCATTTCACCTCTTCAAGTCATTGATTTTTCACTGAGGTAATTACTTTTTGAATCCAAAAGATCACTTGATGAGTTGTTGTTTATTTAAATAGCTCTAAACAGCTCCAACATGTAGGTTCAGGAATCAGCATATATGTATATATATCAATATATCAATTCCTCTGGCTGCAAATTCCAAACAAAAAAATGACTTTTACCTTAGAATATTTTAAATTGACCACTATTGTCATTTCCATGATTTCAGATTTATCTTGGGTTTTTTTTCTTAGATGGGGATTGTTTTAGTGAGTCAAATTAAAATATTTTGTTAAATAAATTATCATTGAAGAAGTTTACACATCTTGCTGTAGGCTTCTTTAATAGTCTAAATAATGACTCGAACACTTGAAATCAAGTCTAGATCTTAGCTGAACAATATAGACCTGCCTATATAATCTGAGACTGAGGCTCATATAATTATAACAGTGTGTAAAATAAAGCCCGTCCGCCAGTCCTTGACTGGCTACTTTTTGCCAGGACTGGTTACTTTTAGGTAAGGACTGGTAACTTTTCAATATTTATCTTTCTTTCCCCCTTAGGAATTGACCAATTACTTTTCAGGACAGGCTAGATTTCAAATTTATTTTATACACTGTATATAATTTCTTATTTTTATTGAAGTAAACGCAGTTGAGTAATTAACGTTTGAATTATATTAAAACGACTGAATATAAGTCTTCACTTGTGTCTCGTTATCTTAAAAAAATTTAGCAATTACAATTTGAAAGTTGGCTACCTGAAAAGTACTGTGCTGTCAGATTCAGTGTCACTGCCACATATATGAAGTGTTGACTGTTGACTGTTGATCGGGGTTATTCCGGGCAACACACTGTCGCAGGGGATGATTTCCGTATTTCAAACACATCTTTGAGCAGGTCAATCGCTGGTTATTTGGATTCTAGATTTCATGTTGTTATGATTACCGTAGTAGAAAAACAACATGGTCAGCTGACTGTCGTCGTCTCGCTGGCTTTGCATTCACGATGATTCAGTAGATATTTCGTTTTGAATTTTAAATTTTCAATGGAATGAAGAAAACTTCGCTCAATTTTCATTTCTATTTTCAATCTTCTACTATTTTCTTCGACATGGGCAACTTTAAGCGACATATTTCGCATTTTACCGGCTGCTTGACGCCGATCAGCTGATGACAGCATGGCTTGTTTATCAACGCTACCGTACATCGATTTCTTGTCGTAAATGTGAAGTAATCTTTTGATATCACACTTAAATAAACAAAATGGACCTTTCAATATCTAAATTATCTATCAACTTAGACAGATCATAGTTCTCAGTAAGGTTTTGATATAGTTTATTAGCATTCAGAATTGTCGCAAATTTCTTATCGTATCAATTTGCGATGCGCACGGTTCTGCGCAGAAGCAACGTTTTGATGCGTAGGGTATGTCCTTAACTTTGCTTATGGATGTGTACGGAGCATGTAGATGCGTCCTAACCATGTTTTAAGCAAATTTGATATTTTTGACGTTTCGAGTCAATTTTAAGCAATTTGGTCAAAATTTTACAAAAATGGTTTCCTTCGATTTTGGGTTGAAAATCAGCTAAACTTTGCTTGTGGAGGTGTACGGAGCATGTAGATGCGTCCTAACCATGTTTTAAGCAAATTTGATATTTTTGACGTTTCGGGTTAATTTTAAGCAATTTGGTCAAAATTTTACAAAAATGGTTTCCTTCGTTTTTGGTTTGAAAATCAGCTAAACTTTGCTTGTGGAGGTGTACGGAGCATGTAGATGCGTCCTAACCATGTTTTAAGCAAATTTGATATTTTTGACGTTTCGGGTCAATTTTAAGCAATTTGGTCAAAATTTTACAAAAATGGTTTCCTCCTCTTTTGGGTTGAAAATCAGCTAAACTTTGCTTGTGGATGTGTACGTAGCATGTAGATGCGTCCTAACCATGTTTTAAGCAAATTTGATATGTTTGACGTTTCGGGTCAATTTTAGGCAATTTGGTCAAAATTTTACAAAAATGGTTTCCTTCGTTTTTGGGTTGAAAATCAGCTAAAGTTTGCTTGTGGATGTGTACGGAGCATGTAGATGCGTCCTAACCATGTTTTAAGCAAATTTGATATTTTTGACGTTTCGGGTCAATTTTAAGCAATTTGGTCAAAATTTTACAAAAATGGTTTCCTTCGTTTTTGGGTTGAAAATCAGCTAAACTTTGCTTGTGGATGTGTACGGAGCATGTAGATGCGTCCTAACCATGTTTTAATCAAATTTGATATTTTTGACGTTTCGAGTCAATTTTAAGCAATTTGATCAAAATTTTACAAAAATGGTTTCCTTCGTTTTTGGGTTGAAAATCAGCTAAACTTTGCTTGTGGAGGTGTACGGAGCATGTAGATGCGTCCTAACCATGTTTTAAGCAAATTTGATATTTTTGACGTTTCGAGTCAATTTTAAGCAATTTGGTCAAAATTTTACAAAAATGGTTTCCTTCGTTTTTGGGTTGAAAATCAGCTTAACTTTGCTTGTGGATGTGTACGGAGCATGTAGATGCGTCCTAACCATGTTTTAATCAAATTTGATATTTTTGACGTTTCGAGTCAATTTTAAGCAATTTGGTCAAAATTTTACAAAAGTGGTTTCCTTCGTTTTTGGGTTGAAAATCAGCTAAACTTTGCTTGTGGATGTGTACGGAGCATGTAGATGCGTCCTAACCATGTTTTAAGCAAATTTGATATTTTTGACGTTTCGAGTCAATTTTAAGCAATTTGGTAAAAATTTTACAAAAAAGGTTTCCTTCGTTTTTGGGTTGAAAATCAGCTAAACTTTGCTTGTGGAGGTGTACGGAGCATGTAGATGCGTCCTAACCATGTTTTAAGCAAATTTGATATTTTTGACGTTTCGGGTTAATTTTAAGCAATTTGGTCAAAATTTTACAAAAATGGTTTCCTTCGTTTTTGGTTTGAAAATCAGCTAAACTTTGCTTGTGGAGGTGTACGGAGCATGTAGATGCGTCCTAACCATGTTTTAAGCAAATTTGATATTTTTGACGTTTCGGGTCAATTTTAAGCAATTTGGTCAAAATTTTACAAAAATGGTTTCCTCCTCTTTTGGGTTGAAAATCAGCTAAACTTTGCTTGTGGATGTGTACGTAGCATGTAGATGCGTCCTAACCATGTTTTAAGCAAATTTGATATGTTTGACGTTTCGGGTCAATTTTAGGCAATTTGGTCAAAATTTTACAAAAATGGTTTCCTTCGTTTTTGGGTTGAAAATCAGCTAAACTTTGCTTGTGGATGTGTACGGAGCATGTAGATGCGTCCTAACCATGTTTTAAGCAAATTTGATATTTTTGATGTTTCGGGTCAATTTTAAGAAATTTGGTCAAAATTTTACAAAAATGGTTTCCTTCGTTTTGGGTTGAAAATCAGCTAAACTTTGCTTGTGGAGGTGTACGGAGCATGTAGATGCGTCCTAACCATGTTTTAAGCAAATTTGATATTTTTGACGTTTCGAGTCAATTTTAAGCAATTTGGTCAAAATTTTACAAAAATGGTTTCCTTCGTTTTTGGGTTGAAAATCAGCTAAACTTTGCTTGTGGAGGTGTACGGAGCATGTAGATGCGTCCTAACCATGTTTTTTAGCAAATTTGATATTTTTGATGTTTTGGGTCAATTTTAAGCAATTTGGTCAAAATTTTACAAAAATGGTTTCCTTCGTTTTTGGGTTGAAAATCAGCTAAACTTTGCTTGTGGAGGTGTACGGAGCATGTAGATGCGTCCTAACCATGTTTTAAGCAAATTTGATATTTTTGACGTTTCGGGTTAATTTTAAGCAATTTGGTCAAAATTTTACAAAAATGGTTTCCTTCGTTTTTGGTTTGAAAATCAGCTAAACTTTGCTTGTGGAGGTGTACGGAGCATGTAGATGCGTCCTAACCATGTTTTAAGCAAATTTGATATTTTTGACGTTTCGGGTCAATTTTAAGCAATTTGGTCAAAATTTTACAAAAATGGTTTCCTCCTCTTTTGGGTTGAAAATCAGCTAAACTTTGCTTGTGGATGTGTACGGAGCATGTAGATGCGTCCTAACCATGTTTTAAGCAAATTTGATATTTTTGACGTTTCGGGTCAATTTTAAGAAATTTGGTCAAAATTTTACAAAAATGGTTTCCTTCGTTTTGGGTTGAAAATCAGCTAAACTTTGCTTGTGGAGGTGTACGGAGCATGTAGATGCGTCCTAACCATGTTTTAAGCAAATTTGATATTTTTGACGTTTCGAGTCAATTTTAAGCAATTTGGTCAAAATTTTACAAAAATGGTTTCCTTCGTTTTTGGGTTGAAAATCAGCTTAACTTTGCTTGTGGATGTGTACGGAGCATGTAGATGCGTCCTAACCATGTTTTAATCAAATTTGATATTTTTGACGTTTCGAGTCAATTTTAAGCAATTTGGTCAAAATTTTACAAAAATGGTTTCCTTCGTTTTTGGGTTGAAAATCAGCTTAACTTTGCTTGTGGATGTGTACGGAGCATGAAGATGCGTCCTAACCATGTTTTAATCAAATTTGATATTTTTGACGTTTCGAGTCAATTTTAAGCAATTTGGTCAAAATTTTACAAAAATGGTTTTCTTCGTTTTTGGGTTGAAAATCAGCTAAACTTTGCTTGTGGAGGTGTACGGAGCATGTAGATGCGTCCTAACCATGTTTTTTAGCAAATTTGATATTTTTGATGTTTCGGGTCAATTTTTAGCAATTTGGTCAAAATTTAGCAAAAATGGTTTCCTTCGTTTTTGGGTTGAAAATCAGCTTAACTTTGCTTATGGATGTGTACGGAGCATGTAGATGCGTCCTAACCATGTTTTAAGCAAATTTGATATTTTTGACGTTTCGAGTCAATTTTAAGCAATTTGGTCAAAATTTTACAAAAATGGTTTCCTTCGTTTTTGGGTTCAAAATCAGCTAAACTTTGCTTGTGGATGTGTACGGAGCATGAAGATGCGTCCTAACCATGTTTTAATCAAATTTGATATTTTTGACGTTTCGAGTCAATTTTAAGCAATTTGGTCAAAATTTTACAAAAATGGTTTTCTTCGTTTTTGGGTTGAAAATCAGCTAAAATTTGCTTGTGGAGGTGTACGGAGCATGTAGATGCGTCCTAACCATGTTTTTTAGCAAATTTGATATTTTTGATGTTTCGAGTCAATTTTAAGCAATTTGGTCAAAATTTAGCAAAAATGGTTTCCTTCGTTTTTGGGTTGAAAATCAGCTTAACTTTGCTTATGGATGTGTACGGAGCATGTAGATGCGTCCTAACCATGTTTTAAGCAAATTTGATATTTTTGACGTTTCAAGTCAATTTTAAGCAATTTGGTCAAAATTTTACAAAAATGGTTTCCTTCGTTTTTGGGTTGAAAATCAGCTAAACTTTGCTTGTGGAGGTGTACGGAGCATGTAGATGCGTCCTAACCATGTTTTAAGCAAATTTAATATTTTTGACGTTTCGAGTCAATTTTAAGCAATTTGGTCAAAATTTTACAAAAATGGTTTCCTTCGTTTTTGGGTTGAAAATCAGCTAAACTTTGCTTGTGGAGGTGTACGGAGCATGTAGATGCGTCCTAACCATGTTTTTTAGCAAATTTGATATTTTTGATGTTTCGGGTCAATTTTTAGCAATTTGGTCAAAATTTAGCAAAAATGGTTTCCTTCGTTTTTCGGTTGAAAATCAGCTTTACTTTGCTTATGGATGTGTACGGAGCATGTAGATGCGTCCTAACCATGTTTTAAGCAAATTTGATATTTTTGACGTTTCGAGTCAATTTTAAGCAATTTGGTCAAAATTTTACAAAAATGGTTTCCTTCGTTTTTGGGTTGAAAATCAGCTAAACATTGCTTGTGGAGGTGTACGGAGCATGTAGATGCGTCCTAACCATGTTTTAAGCAAATTTGATATTTTTGACGTTTCGGGTTAATTTTAAGCAATTTGGTCAAAATTTTACAAAAATGGTTTCCTTCGTTTTTGGTTTGAAAATCAGCTAAACTTTGCTTGTGGAGGTGTACGGAGCATGTAGATGCGTCCTAACCATGTTTTTAGCAAATTTGATATTTTTGACGTTTCGGGTCAATTTTAAGCAATTTGGTCAAAATTTTACAAAAATGGTTTCCTCCTCTTTTGGGTTGAAAATCAGCTAAACTTTGCTTGTGGATGTGTACGTAGCATGTAGATGCGTCCTAACCATGTTTTAAGCAAATTTGATATGTTTGACGTTTCGGGTCAATTTTAGGCAATTTGGTCAAAATTTTACAAAAATGGTTTCCTTCGTTTTTGGGTTGAAAATCAGCTAAACTTTGCTTGTGGATGTGTATGGAGCATGTAGATGCGTCCTAACCATGTTTTAAGCAAATTTGATATTTTTGACGTTTCGGGTCAATTTTAAGCAATTTGGTCAAAATTTTACAAAAATGGTTTCCTTCGTTTTTGGGTTGAAAATCAGCTAAACTTTGCTTGTGGATGTGTACGGAGCATGTAGATGCGTCCTAACCATGTTTTAATCAATTTTGATATTTTTGACGTTTCGAGTCAATTTTAAGCAATTTGGTCAAAATTTTACAAAAATGGTTTCCTTCGTTTTTGGGATGAAAATCAGCTAAACTTTGCTTGTGGAGGTGTACGGAGCATGTAGATGCGTCCTAACCATGTTTTAAGCAAATTTGATATTTTTGACGTTTTGAGTCAATTTTAAGCAATTTGGTCAAAATTTTACAAAAATGGTTTCCTTCGTTTTTGGGTTCAAAATCAGCTTAACTTTGCTTGTGGATGTGTACGGAGCATGAAGATGCGTCCTAACCATGTTTTAATCAAATTTGATATTTTTGACGTTTCGAGTCAATTTTAAGCAATTTGATCAAAATTTTACAAAAATGGTTTTCTTCGTTTTTGGGTTGAAAATCAGCTAAACTTTGCTTGTGGAGGTGTACGGAGCATGTAGATGCGTCCTAACCATGTTTTTTAGCAAATTTGATATTTTTGATGTTTCGGGTCAATTTTTAGCAATTTGGTCAAAATTTAGCAAAAAATGGTTTCCTTCGTTTTTGGGTTGAAAATCAGCTTAACTTTGCTTATGGATGTGTACAGAGCATGTAGATGCGTCCTAACCATGTTTTAAGCAAATTTGATATTTTTGACGTTTCGAGTCAATTTTAAGCAATTTGGTCAAAATTTTACAAAAATGGTTTCCTTCGTTTTTGGGTTGAAAATCAGCTAAACTTTGCTTGTGGAGGTGTACGGAGCATGTAGATGCGTCCTAACCATGTTTTAAGCAAATTTAATATTTTTGACGTTTCGAGTCAATTTTAAGCAATTTGGTCAAAATTTTACAAAAATGGTTTCCTTCGTTTTTGGGTTGAAAATCAGCTAAACTTTGCTTGTGGAGGTGTACGGAGCATGTAGATGCGTCCTAACCATGTTTTTTAGCAAATTTGATATTTTTGATGTTTCGGGTTAATTTTAAGCAATTTGGTCAAAATTTTACAAAAATGGTTTCCTTCGTTTTTGGTTTGAAAATCAGCTAAACTTTGCTTGTGGAGGTGTACGGAGCATGTAGATGCGTCCTAACCATGTTTTAAGCAAATTTGATATTTTTGACGTTTCGAGTCAATTTTAAGCAATTTGGTCAAAATTTTACAAAAATGGTTTCCTTCGTTTTTGGGTTGAAAATCAGCTAAACTTTGCTTGTGGAGGTGTACGGAGCATGTAGATGCGTCCTAACCATGTTTTTTAGCAAATTTGATATTTTTGATGTTTCGGGTCAATTTTAAGCAATTTGGTCAAAATTTAGCAAAAATGGTTTCCTTCGTTTTTGGGTTGAAAATCAGCTTAACTTTGCTTATGGATGTGTACGGAGCATGTAGATGCGTCCTAACCATGTTTTAAGCAAATTTGATATTTTTGACGTTTCGAGTCAATTTTAAGCAATTTGGTCAAAATTTTACAAAAATGGTTTCCTTCGTTTTTGGGTTGAAAATCAGCTAAACTTTGCTTGTGGAGGTGTACGGAGCATGTAGATGCGTCCTAACCATGTTTTAAGCAAATTTGATATTTTTGACGTTTCGGGTTAATTTTAAGCAATTTGGTCAAAATTTTACAAAAATGGTTTCCTTCGTTTTTGATTTGAAAATCAGCTAAACTTTGCTTGTGGAGGTGTACGGAGCATGTAGATGCGTCCTAACCATGTTTTTAGCAAATTTGATATTTTTGACGTTTCGGGTCAATTTTAAGCAATTTGGTCAAAATTTTACAAAAATGGTTTCCTTCGTTTTTGGGTTGAAAATCAGCTAAACTTTGCTTGTGGATGTGTACGTAGCATGTAGATGCGTCCTAACCATGTTTTAAGCAAATTTGATATGTTTGACGTTTCGGGTCAATTTTAGGCAATTTGGTCAAAATTTTACAAAAATGGTTTCCTTCGTTTTTGGGTTGAAAATCAGCTAAACTTTGCTTGTGGATGTGTACGGAGCATGTAGATGCGTCCTAACCATGTTTTAAGCAAATTTGATATTTTTGACGTTTCGGGTCAATTTTAAGCAATTTGGTCAAAATTTTACAAAAATGGTTTCCTTCGTTTTTGGGTTGAAAATCAGCTAAACTTTGCTTGTGGATGTGTACGGAGCATGTAGATGCGTCCTAACCATGTTTTAATAATTTTTGATATTTTTGACGTTTCGAGTCAATTTTAAGCAATTTGGTCAAAATTTTACAAAAATGGTTTCCTTCGTTTTTGGGTTGAAAATCAGCTAAACTTTGCTTGTGGAGGTGTACGGAGCATGTAGATGCGTCCTAACCATGTTTTAAGCAAATTTGATATGTTTGACGTTTCGGGTCAATTTTAGGCAATTTGGTCAAAATTTTACAAAAATGGTTTCCTTCGTTTTTGGGTTGAAAATCAGCTAAACTTTGCTTGTGGATGTGTACGGAGCATGTAGATGCGTCCTAACCATGTTTTAAGCAAATTTGATATTTTTGACGTTTCGGGTCAATTTTAAGCAATTTGGTCAAAATTTTACAAAAATGGTTTCCTTCGTTTTTGGGTTGAAAATCAGCTAAACTTTGCTTGTGGATGTGTACGGAGCATGTAGATGCGTCCTAACCATGTTTTAATCAATTTTGATATTTTTGACGTTTCGAGTCAATTTTAAGCAATTTGGTCAAAATTTTACAAAAATGGTTTCCTTCGTTTTTGGGTTGAAAATCAGCTAAACTTTGCTTGTGGAGGTGTACGGAGCATGTAGATGCGTCCTAACCATGTTTTAAGCAAATTTAATATTTTTGACGTTTCGAGTCAATTTTAAGCAATTTGGTCAAAATTTTACAAAAATGGTTTCCTTCGTTTTTGGGTTGAAAATCAGCTAAACTTTGCTTGTGGAGGTGTACGGAGCATGTAGATGCGTCCTAACCATGTTTTTTAGCAAATTTGATATTTTTGATGTTTCGGGTCAATTTTTAGCAATTTGGTCAAAATTTAGCAAAAATGGTTTCCTTCGTTTTTGGGTTGAAAATCAGCTTAACTTTGCTTATGGATGTGTACGGAGCATGTAGATGCGTCCTAACCATGTTTTAAGCAAATTTGATATTTTTGACGTTTCGAGTCAATTTTAAGCAATTTGGTCAAAATTTTACAAAAATGGTTTCCTTCGTTTTTGGGTTGAAAATCAGCTAAACTTTGCTTGTGGAGGTGTACGGAGCATGTAGATGCGTCCTAACCATGTTTTAAGCAAATTTGATATTTTTGACGTTTCGGGTTAATTTTAAGCAATTTGGTCAAAATTTTACAAAAATGGTTTCCTTCGTTTTTGGTTTGAAAATCAGCTAAACTTTGCTTGTGGAGGTGTACGGAGCATGTAGATGCGTCCTAACCATGTTTTTAGCAAATTTGATATTTTTGACGTTTCGGGTCAATTTTAAGCAATTTGGTCAAAATTTTACAAAAATGGCTTCCTCCTCTTTTGGGTTGAAAATCAGCTAAACTTTGCTTGTGGATGTGTACGTAGCATGTAGATGCGTCCTAACCATGTTTTAAGCAAATTTGATATGTTTGACGTTTCGGGTCAATTTTAGGCAATTTGGTCAAAATTTTACAAAAACGGTTTCCTTCGTTTTTGGGTTGAAAATCAGCTAAAGTTTGCTTGTGGATGTGTACGGAGCATGTAGATGCGTCCTAACCATGTTTTAAGCAAATTTGATATTTTTGACGTTTCGGGTCAATTTTAAGCAATTTGGTCAAAATTTTACAAAAATGGTTTCCTTCGTTTTTGGGTTGAAAATCAGCTAAACTTTGCTTGTGGATGTGTACGGAGCATGTAGATGCGTCCTAACCATGTTTTAATCAATTTTGATATTTTTGACGTTTCGAGTCAATTTTAAGCAATTTGGTCAAAATTTTACAAAAATGGTTTCCTTCGTTTTTGGGTTGAAAATCAGCTAAACTTTGCTTGTGGAGGTGTACGGAGCATGTAGATGCGTCCTAACCATGTTTTAAGCAAATTTGAGATTTTTGACGTTTTGAGTCAATTTTAAGCAATTTGGTCAAAATTTTACAAAAATGGTTTCCTTCGTTTTTGGGTTCAAAATCAGCTTAACTTTGCTTGTGGATGTGTACGGAGCATGAAGATGCGTCCTAACCATGTTTTAATCAAATTTGATATTTTTGACGTTTCGAGTCAATTTTAAGCAATTTGGTCAAAATTTTACAAAAATGGTTTTCTTCGTTTTTGGGTTGAAAATCAGCTAAACTTTGCTTGTGGAGGTGTACGGAGCATGTAGATGCGTCCTAACCATGTTTTTTAGCAAATTTGATATTTTTGACGTTTCGAGTCAATTTTAAGCAATTTGGTCAAAATTTAGCAAAAATGGTTTCCTTCGTTTTTGGGTTGAAAATCAGCTAAACTTTGCTTGTGGAGGTGTACGGAGCATGTAGATGCGTCCTAACCATGTTTTAAGCAAATTTAATATTTTTGACGTTTCGAGTCAATTTTAAGCAATTTGGTCAAAATTTTACAAAAATGGTTTCCTTCGTTTTTGGGTTGAAAATCAGCTAAACTTTGCTTGTGGAGTTGTACGGAGCATGTAGATGCGTCCTAACCATGTTTTAAGCAAATTTAATATGTTTGACGTTTCGGGTCAATTTTAAGCAATTTGGTCAAAATTTTACAAAAATGGTTTCCTTCGTTTTTGGGTTGAAAATCAGCTAAACTTTGCTTGTGGAGGTGTACGGAGCATGTAGATGCGTCCTAACCATGTTTTTAGCAAATTTGATATTTTTGACGTTTCGGGTCAATTTTAAGCAATTTGGTCAAAATTTTACAAAAATGGTTTCCTTCGTTTTTGGGTTGAAAATCAGCTAAACTTTGCTTGTGGATGTGTACGGAGCATGTAGATGCGTCCTAACCATGTTTTAAGCAAATTTGATATGTTTGACGTTTCGGGTCAATTTTAGGCAATTTGGTCAAAATTTTACAAAAATGGTTTCCTTCGTTTTTGGGTTGAAAATCAGCTAAACTTTGCTTGTGGATGTGTACGGAGCATGTAGATGCGTCCTAACCATGTTTTAAGCAAATTTGATATTTTTGACGTTTCGAGTCAATTTTAAGCAATTTGGTCAAAATTTTACAAAAATGGTTTCCTTCGTTTTTGGGTTGAAAATCAGCTAAACTTTGCTTGTGGAGGTGTACGGAGCATGTAGATGCGTCCTAACCATGTTTTTTAGCAAATTTGATATTTTTGATGTTTCGGGTCAATTTTTAGCAATTTGGTCAAAATTTAGCAAAAATGGTTTCCTTCGTTTTTGGGTTGAAAATCAGCTTAACTTTGCTTATGGATGTGTACGGAGCATGTAGATGCGTCCTAACCATGTTTTAAGCAAATTTGATATTTATGACGTTTCGAGTCAATTTTAAGCAATTTGGTCAAAATTTTACAAAAATGGTTTCCTTCGTTTTTGGGTTGAAAATCAGCTTAACTTTGCTTGTGGAGGTGTACGGAGCATGTAGATGCGTCCTAACCATGTTTTTAGCAAATTTGATATTTTTGACGTTTCGAGTCAATTTTAAGCAATTTGGTCAAAATTTTACAAAAATGGTTTCCTCCTCTTTTGGGTTGAAAATCAGCTAAACTTTGCTTGTGGATGTGTACGTAGCATGTAGATGTGTCCTAACCATGTTTTAAGCAAATTTGATATGTTTGACGTTTCGGGTCAATTTTAGGCAATTTGGTCAAAATTTTACAAAAATGGTTTCCTTCGTTTTTGGGTTGAAAATCAGCTAAACTTTGCTTGTGGATGTGTACGGAGCATGTAGATGCGTCCTAACCATGTTTTAAGCAAATTTGATATTTTTGACGTTTCGGGTCAATTTTTAAGCAATTTGGTCAAAATTTTACAAAAATGGTTTCCTTCGTTTTTGGGTTGAAAATCAGCTAAACTTTGCTTGTGGA